>JAABOM020057638.1:0-14887 GCA_011800125.2 Solanum clarkiae
GTTCACCTAAATCCTATGAACTTTTGGAAGTGTATGCCTAGAAAACTGCAAAAACTTGAGTTCACGTAAATCATGTGGACTTTTGTAACATTTTTCTCTCTCTATCTCTCTCTCTATCTCTCTATCTCTCTCTCATGAATAATGACACTCTTTCAAAATTTAATAAACTTATAAGGTGCAGTGATTCTTCTATTATCTTACAGTTTGATAATAATAGTAAACATTGAAAAGAGCTTCTTCAAAGTTTTCAACCCTAAAACCAGTGCAAAATGGATGATAAGTATGCATACTCCTCGGGGCATATCGTTTTCAAAATTTTTATTTAATTTGTTTCTTATTTTAGAGATGTTGGGCAGCAGATAGGGGAAGGAAGACCTCGGTGAAATATAAATCTAAAAAAGACAGATTCAATTATACTTATATAACATTTTAAGAGTACTCTTTCCCTTACTCTTTCTTATGTGAATTTGCAAATATTTGATCTGTTATTCATCTTGATTTTTTTTTACTAATGCAATTTTATGATATGGATTGAGAATAGGGGCAGAGATAGCAAAAAAGAAGAGGTATGCTTTCATGTGATGCAAGTAAATTTTACACTAGCATTTTATATATACTGAATCTCCTAACTTTATACTAGTATTATGTAGATTTACTTTAGTCTATAGATTAATAAATAACATATATTATTTTCGATGACCATATTATATATGATTTTTTATCTTACTTTTTTTTTAGTAATGCAGTTTTAGGATGTGGATTGTGAATAGGGGCAGAGATAGCAAAAAAGAAGAGATACGCTTTCGTGTGATGCAAGTAAATTTTATACTAGCATTTTATATATACTGAATCTCCTAACTTTATACTAGTATTATGTAGATTTACTTCAGTCTATTGATTCATAAATAACATATATTATTTTCAATGACCATATTATATATGAATGTTGCTGGAAGCAACTTTCCAATAGAGTTTTCAGAATGCCTCAAATAGTTACATTCTTGATTTCTAAATACTTCCTAAATTGTTAGTTTTTTTTTTTTTTTGGAAAAGAAAATCTTTTGATAGTCATTGATTTTGTAATATGGTCAATTTGATTTTAAAAATAAGTGTTGTTTTATATTCTTTTTCAAAAATAATTCTTTTTCCACATAAAATTCCTGCAGGTTATACAATTTACAAGAAGATAAAAGGTTACCTAGGAAAGTTTCCCTGAAGGGTCGATATGGAAATATGTGGCCTATTCATGTGATTAAAAAAGAAAGAGATTTTTATTTTCAGTACAGATGGGATAAATTCATTGAGGATAACAGTATGGAGACTTTTTAATATTTGATTATAATGGAAAAGAAACATTTGACTTTAAATTACTTAGAATAAATGGTTGTGTAAAGAATGAAGTTGGAGGTAAAAAGAAAGAGGAAGAATGATGTTGAACATCAAAAGCGTATGGAGACAATAGGAAAAACTTGGGCCAACGATAGCAGCAACACTTCTTCTTTTGATGATAGTGATAAGGATTATATAGAAGAAGAGATCCATGAAACGGCGTTATGGTCAAAACACAGATATGTGGAAGAGGAAGAAGCTGAGAAGAATGAAGGAGAGAGGGAGGAGGAAGAAATAGAGGAGATAGGAAATAAAATGGCTAGAACACATAAGAAAAAAGTGCAACATTCAAAAGGTAAACACGATTATTAAAGATCTTTATATCTACTCTTCCGTTTTATCTTACATGCAATACAATTCTTTTTTTGTTAGTATATAGCTACAAATATGTTGTGTTTGTATTGCTTGACATAATGTTATAGTCTTAAAAAATAATGAACGGTTAAAGAAAATAAGCAAGTTTTTAAAAGGTTCAGTTGTTTGGCAAGTTGATAAATGAGCCTAAGGACATATTTTGTTTATGTCTTAAATAGTGAAAAAAAATAGATTTAAATATTATTTCTAACATTTTTATATTTGTCACGAAATTTTTTTACTTCGTTAATGTCACGCCCCGAGAGGGTATCATAGACGTGACTGGCACTCGGAGACTATTGCTAGACCCAAGCGGATCACTCAGTCTCTTTGTTATCATTCAGTCAATTCATCAGCAGAAAAGAAATGATATAATGAATATAAATGTTATCATATAAGTGGGCTCATACTATCAACATCAATCTATCATATGAAAACAGAATAGATAACAAAAATCTCAAATGTAAAGAATGAAAGAAATATGGAAAAGGAACCTCAATATCAACATCCACATCTATGTCTATGAAGAATCTATACTATAGTCTGAAGCGGTACCATAACAGTCCATAGCTACCAAATATCAAGAAAAAAAAAGAGACTGTCCTACAATAAAAATAAATATCCTCCGAATGTTGAGGAAGGATTACCACTGTCAGGAATAGGGAACTCTGAACCTCAACAATTGGGTTGTTGAAATCCTCAGTTTATAGTATTTGCATCATAAAATGATGCAGCGCTAGAGGGGTGTTAGTACGTAGAATGTACTATATGTAAAAGGGCTAAGAAAAAGGAAACAGTTTAATCATCTCACTAGCTATCAAGCATCAAATATTCGATTCACATCGGAGTTCTATCATCATGAAACCTATATGGGAGATTCTATAACCGAAAACCACTACCTATGATCTGGTAGTGATACAATAAAGAGATGTCATTGCCACATCTGTCTAGTACCTTGTCGGGGTAAAGGACGAGTCTGTCAGTAGATCCAATAGTGTGTCAAGTCCCTTTTCGAGACAAAGAAAACATCTACTTTCATAGTCCAATCCTCTCCTACGTTGGCCGCATATTCAATGGGTTCGAGTGGGACTCACTCTTACCTATTTTGGTACTAATACTCCTCCCAGGACTCAACATGTCCATAAATCTATCAATCCTTCATGAAACCTCATCACCCAACTCTATGGGCAAGATTTTCTATCTAATCTAAGGGAATTATACCCATTCAACTCTATCAACAATAGTTTTACCTATCTCAGCCATCCACACATTTAATTCAGGACTCAGACTCAGTCAGACATCATTCTCAAACTTTCAAGGCTCTATACATCCCCTAAGTTCATTATTCAAGTCATTATAAAGAGGAAATTCAAACTAGTATACAAGAATTTAAAATAATTATTTAAGAATTTAAAGTAGTCATTCAAGAACTTAAAGTAATTACTCAAGAACCTTAAAGAATTCATACATCAAAGCTCCTAGACATGAATTTGCTATCTTCTACATTGGCACATGGGTGATCAATCCAATGCTTTTGGGTAGCCTTTACATACCTGGGAATGACGAAATTTATAGAACTTTGAATTCTCCTCTTCTTCTCTCTAACTTAGCGTAAAATAATTAGTCTTACGATGGTTTTGGGTTTAAAAACCCTTTTATACAAAAAATATATAAAAAATCGACATGGGGATGTAAAAATATATCAAGAAGGACGAAGGTTCCCTTCCCAAATTAAAATTAAAAAATTGTCTCCCTTGTACACTAGTGTGCAATGCGCACTAGTGGATTTTTCCAAGTTTTCGTGAATTATCAGTTTTTCATAAAATTTTGAAAAATCACTAGTGTGGTGCTGCATCCACTCCGCGTCACAAAAGGGTCACGGAAATCTCACTGTTTTTCGTTTTCTTAAAAAAAATTAAATCGCGTTTTTTCGCATTGAAGCTGAGTTGAGACCATTTTTCGACTCAGTTTTTCGCACTAATCACAAATCCAATATCGAAATTTCCATCGGAGTTTGGGAAGACACGTTGCGTGCACAATAATGTTTAGAGGCATTTCAGAAATTTCATGCAGTGTTACATCATCTTCCCCTTGGAATCATTCATCCTCGAAGGATGAGTAAAGTTCGAATGGGTACTCAAATAACCTCAGAATCTCACCTCATTCCTCACTCGGGAACACTCAAACTCTCACTATCCATCATCTATCTATCTCTGTGTTAGAGTTTGGAATGAAGTAAAACAAGGAATCAATTGAATGGAAGGAATCATTCGAAAAAACTAAGGGTAGGAGTATTTACCTTCGACATCATCATCATTTGGCACAAATAGATGTGGATATCTGAGTTTCATCGCTTCCTCAGCTTCCCACATAGCTTCCTTATCAAATTGATTCCTCCATAAGACTTTAATGGAGGCTATCTCTTTGTTCCTCAGCTTGCGAACCTATCGGTCAAGAATCTGGACTGGAACTTCCTCGTATGCTAAGATGTCCTTCACACCGGTACTCTCTATAAGAATTACTAAGGCTGGGTCAGCCAAACATTTCTTTAGCATAGATACATGGAACACCGGGTGAACTCCATCTAACTCAGAAGGCAAGTCTAACTCATAGGCAACCTTCCCAATCCTTCTTACAATCTGGTATGGCCTGATATAATAGGGACACAGCTTCCCCTTCTTGCCAAATCTCATGACACCCTTCATGGGTGACACCTTCAAGTACACCCAATTATCTACCTTGAACTCCAAGTCTCTTCTTCTCACATACGTATATGATTTATGGTGACTCTGAGCTATCTTCAACTTTTCCCTGATGACTTTTACCTTCTCCATAGACTGGTGTACCAGGTCAGGCCCAATCAGCTTAGCTTCACCCACCTCAAACTAGCCAATCGGGGACCTACATATCCTCCTGTACAATGCCTCATATGAGGCCATCTGAATGCTGGCATGATAGCTATTATTATACGTAAACTCAATCAATGGTAAGTGATCATCCCAGTTAACCTTAAAGTCAATAACACATGCCCTGATCATATCCTCTAGGATGTGAATAGTGCTCTCTGCCTGCCCATTTGTCTGAGGGTGGAAAGCGATACTCAAATTTACCATCATACACAATCCCTTCTAGAAAGATCTCCAGAATTGAGCGATGAATTGAGCTCCTCTGTCCAAGATGATGGAAAAGGGAACCCCATGCAACCTCACAATCTCTCGAATATAAAGTCGGGCATACTCCTCAGTCGTATAAGTTGTCTTAACGGCCAAAAAGATGGATTGATTTCATCATCCTATCATTAATCACCCATATTGAATCTTGTTGCTTTCGGGGTCTTGGTAAGCCGATAATGAAGTCTATGTTGATCACCTCCCATTTGCACTCTGAAATTTCAAAGTTTTGAACTAACCCACACAGTTTCTGATGTTAAACCTTAACCTGTTGGCAATTTGGACACTTGGAAACAAATTCAGCAATGTCTTTCTTCATCCCATTCCACCAGTAGACTTCCCTCAAGTGATGGTACATCTTGGTAGAGCCAAGATGAATAGAATACCTCGTACTGTGAGCTTCGACCATGATGCTATCTTGGACACCATCAATATCAGGTACACACAATCTCCCTTGGTATCTCAATACCCCATCTCCTCCTTTGGAGAAGACCATCACCTTTTTCTTGTGAACCGCTTCTTTCAATTGGAGTAAGACAGGGTCTTGGTCTTACTTTTCCTTCACTTCAAACACTAAGGATAACGCAAAACCATTCTAAACATTGACCCCACCTTTGTTGTTCTCCTCAAGTTGTACTCCCAATCGAGTCAATCTATGCACCTTTGTGGCTAGCTGTCTCTTCCCCTCCTCCACATGGGCAGTGCTACCCATGGACATCCTACTAAGAGCATCTGCAACAACATTATCCTTACCTAGGTGGTAGAGGATGCTCATATCATAATCCTTGAGCAACTCTATCCACCTCCTCTGCCACAGGTTGAGCTCTTTCTGGTTGAACATGTACTGCAAGCTCTTATGATTGATTAACACATCCACATGCACTCCATACAAAGAGTGACGCCAGATTTTAAGGGCGAACACCACTGCTGCCAACTCAAGGTCATGAGTCGGATAATTCTTCTCATGGGCCTTAAGCTATCTGGAAGCATAAGCTATCACCTTCCCTCTCTGCATAAGTACACAACCCAATCCAACTTTGGATTCATCACAATATATCACAAAGTCACCTATTCCATCTGGCAAGGTCAACACTGGTGTTGTAATCAATCTAGTCTTCAACTCCTGAAAAATCCTTTCACATGCCTCAGACCAATGAAACTTAGCCTTCTTCTGAGTCAGTTTTGTCAAAGGGGCTGACAGAGAAGAGAAGCCTTCAACGAGTCTGTGGTAGTACCCAGCCAGACCCAAGAAACTTCTTATTTTTGTGGGAGAAGTGGGTCTTTGCCAGTTCTTAACCACCTCAATCTTCTGAGTGTCAACCAGAATACCATCTCCCAAAACAACATGTCCCACGAAAGCCACTAACTTGAGCCAAAACTCACACTTGGAGAATTTCGCATATAGATCATGATCTTTGAGTGTTTGCAAAACCACTCTAAGGTGATTAGCATGCTCTTCTTCATTCCTGGAATACACTAGGATGATATTAATAAACACGATAATAAACATATCAAGATACGACCTAAATACCCTATTCATCAATACATGAAAGCTGCAGGTGCATTTGTCAACCCGAAGGACATGACTAAGAACTCAAAGTGGCCATACCATGTCCTAAAGGCTATCTTTAGAATATAACTTTCCCTCACTTTCAACTGATAGTAACCCGATATGAGGTCTATCTTAGAGAAACAAGTAGAACCCTAAAGTTGGTCAAAGAGATCATCTATTCTAGGAAGAGGATACTTATTCTTTATGGTAACCTTGTTCAACTGGCAGTAGTCTATACACATCCTCAAAGATCTATCTTTCTTAAGCATGAATAGGACAAAGCACCCTAATGTGAGACACTAGACCTTATGAAACCTTTCTCTAGCAAGTCTTTCGATTTCTCCTTCAATTCTTTCAACTTTGCGGGGGCTATTCTATAGGGCGAAATTGAGATAGGTTTGGTATAGGGGAGAACATCAATCCCAAAGTCAATCTCCCTATCATAAGGGACTCTGGGAAGATCATCAGGAAAGACCTCAAGAAACTCATTCACTATCAGGACTAACTCAAGGGTAGAAGACTCAACATCATCACGAGGTGGTAAATACAAACCTTGGATATCAACTTTCTTGCTCTAAGATAGGATATGCATTTATCTTTAGGGGCAATAGAACTCCCTTTCCACTCCGAGATAGGCTCATTAGAAAATTGGAACTTAACCATCCGAGTTCTACAGTCAACAGAAGCATAACAAGCATGAAGTCAATCCATGCCCATTATTACATCAAAATCAACAATCTCCAACTCTATCAAATCAGATAAAGTGTCTCTTTGATAAATAAACACCACACAATCTCTGTAAACTTTCTCAGATAGGATAGACTCACCAGTAGGAGTAGAGACAGAAAAGGTCTCAAGTAAACAGTCAAGAAGAATACCAAATTTTCTAGCCATATAGGGGCCATAAATGACAATGTGTCACCCAGATCAAACAAGGCATAGCAATCATAAGTAAACACATGAAGCATACCCGTGACAATATCTGGTGCAGCCTTCTATTCCTGATGGTTACCCATAGTATAAAGACGGTTGTCCTGCCCTTGTACCCATAGTAGTAGCACACCTCTGATGATTACCTGTTGGAGGTGATATTGAAGACTGAGCTCTGCTGCTTCCCTCACCTTGCCTCCAATTCGGACACTCATAGCTGAAATAACTAGCCTAACCACAAGCATAACACACATCCTTGCCCACACGGCACTCACATAGATGAAGCTTTCCACACTTGCTGCAAGGTGGCTTTCCCCGTATACCTTGAGTCACACTGGCCTGCAATTAGGTGCCTAGGGTCATGAAATTCTGAGATTTCTAATCATATCTGGTTGATTTTGTAGGCACACTAGTTGTATATGGTGGAGGATATGATGATCTCTTTTGGAGAGAATATTTGTCGCCTATGTTCTGTCTCGACGAGTTAGATTTATGTCCCGCTGACTTCAACTTTTTTCTTGAGTTCACCTCTTTATCCCTCCTCTTATCTTTCTCCATTTATTGGGCTAACACCACAAGTCTGAAGATGTCCATGCCAGGAATCAGTAATGCAACCTTACACTCTATGTGCACATGTCTAGCCAGGCCAGACATAAATCTCCTCATCTTCTGCCTCATATCTTTCACCATCTCCGGAGCATACCTTGACAGTTTGGTGAATTTAAGGCTGTACTCCTCCAAGGTCATCCCTCCCTGCTTCAAATTCACAAACTCATCCACCTTTGCCTCCCTCAACTCTTGAGGAAAGAAGTAATCAAGAAAGGCGGCTTCATACTCCTCCCATGCTACAGGCTCCACATCCTCCCCTTTACTCCCTTCCCACAGAGTGCACCACACATTAGCCACGTCCTTTAGCTGGTAGGACGCAAGCTCAACTCCCTCGATCTCAGTCGTATGCATGGCCGTCAAAACCTTGTACAACTCATCAATGAAGTTCTGTGGGTCCTCTTCCACCTTCGACCTCATATACACCGACGAGTTCATCCTCAAAAAGTCCCTGAGCCAGGTTGCAGCTGAGGACTCCTGTGAGCTAGAACTAGGAGACTGGGAACTGTGGCTATTTCCATGGGAGGGCCACTAACTGAGTCAGCATGGTGATGGCTCTTCTAAATTCTTCCTCAGTAGTGGGAGTTGTCTAAGACTGTGCAGGGGGTGCCCGAGGGACCTCAGCAGTCCTGGCGGGCATCCCCGTCTTCTCATTTCAGTCTGGACCAGAGCCTCCAGTTGGGTGTTCTCAGCAACGGGAGCTGGGGCATCTCTTTGAGCGGCTGTTCTCTTTGGCGACATTTTTTGTAAGCATAAAGCAAACGAATTAAAAGCATAATTTCACAAGTTAACTTTCTAGCATGAACTCAGATCACAGAAGAAGGGTAACACTTCCTAATGTCCTATAGCCTCCTGATTATGAAGTGTGGTGCACAACACACCCATAAACAAGACTTTACTAGACATGGCTTCATAGACGCCCTAGGACACTCCAACTCTGGGCTCTGATACCAAGTTTGTCACGCCCTAGGAGGGTACCCTAGACATGACCAGCACCCAGAGACTATTGCTAGCCTAAAGCGGACCACTCTGTCTCTTGGCCAACGTTCAGTTTTTCGCATTGATGGCATTGATAGCAACTCTGTGGTCCATCAGTTTTTCGCATTGATGGCAAATCAGGTCTCAGATTTTCCATTAGAGTTTGGGAAGATACGTTGTGCACACGATAAAGTTTAAGGGCATTTTAGAAATTTCATGTGGTGTTACAGTTAAAGTTCATTTTCAATAAATTAGCATCCTATAAAATGAAAAAAAAATAGAGTATTTGTGAGTTTCCATGAGATTTCAATTGGTGAACCTGACAAGTTAACTTTTTTTATTCAGATGGATGTCAAAATGCCACTACTTGCAATGTGAGGGATGCCCGTGACCAATATGGTGAAGACATATTTAAAAGTGGATGCACAACTCAGCCAAAAAATCCTTACTTTGTAATAAAAATTAATGCAAAAAGGAGAAGTCAATTGGTAACTAAAATCCTATTACTATGTATTCTAGTGAATGGTTTTATAGTTTAATTTTATAGCTTTCTCGTTTAACAATGGTAACTAAAATCCTATTACTATATATTCTAGTAAATGGTTTTATAGTTTAATTTTATAGCTTTCTCATTTAACAAAGTCTTTGTTCGTAATTATAGTACATTCTAATGGATCTGGTGAGAGATTATAAACTTGAATTCCCTCCAAGCATCACTATCCGTGACTCTATTGGAAGAGAATTTGAGATAAGAGTCAAAAATGGGTTGACAGCAGAGTATGTATGGCTAGTTGATAGATGGCACAACTTATGTAGGTGGAACCTTGTGTAGAAAGATGATAGGTGTATTTGTGAATTTGTGAGAGAGAAAATCCAGCAAAGGAATTTACTTACAGGTTCAAGTTCTCCATAAAGGATCAAGTTCCCATCCCAACAATAAGTAAAATAAATAGTTTGTTGCTATATAAAATAGCATTTTAATTTTATGCTCTTTATTATTGTTGTAAGTTGAAAAAATTTGAATACTTTAAGTATCGTTGTTTATTGACAAAAAAATGAAAGTTATTAAGTTAGTATTATTGATACAATAAAAGAATTGAAGACTATTTTAGTTTTGATCAACTCATGAATTATATCTGTGTAGATATATGTGCCGAATGGTAGTAATTTGATTCCAAGTAACTGATTAAGAGTTAGCACTTATTATTATTCTTACTAATTTTAGATCTTCAATTATTCTTGAGAGTAAGCACTTTCATTTGTTTTTCAGTTTTTAAATTATAAGAGAATGTGTGATCTTATTTATCTAATTTTGTTCCACAATGTATTCCTCATATGTAGATTTTA
Organism: Solanum clarkiae; assembly: GCA_011800125.2. Classification (NCBI taxonomy): domain Eukaryota; kingdom Viridiplantae; phylum Streptophyta; class Magnoliopsida; order Solanales; family Solanaceae; genus Solanum; species Solanum clarkiae. The sequence goes on from JAABOM020057638.1 coordinate 10,327, forward strand.
CATTGGGGTGGTGATAAGGTAAAAACTCAAATTAATATATTAACAACCAATAGATACAATCTATAGTGCAAACACATCTAACACTTGCTCCTCGCATGCAACATAGCATTTTTTAATAATTATATTTGTGTAAGTACGCACAGATATTTTATTGATGATTGATGGTAAAACTTTAGCTAAACTGAATTAATAATACAATAGTGAATGTTTGTATTTAATATTTTTAAATCTTTGTAATGATATAGATGTGAATTACTAAGCACTGAAAAATTATATTATGTCGAGTAACAACATTAAAACTCAAATACAAGAGCTTTGTTTATGTGATAAAATAAAAATATGATTTACCTTCAAGAATGACCATCCATAACACTTTTATTAGAGAATTTGTGTCCAAACACTAGAATTTAAAGGATGGTAGAATGTCCTTAGTCGACGGATGGAGTAGTTTGTGCAGGTGAAATCTTATGGATAAAAATGACAAGTTTTAAGAATTCATCAGGGGATAAAACAACATAGTCGGAGCAAATTCTTATCCCAGCGTAAAAAATGAAATACTTTTTATTTTTTAACATGTCATTTAAAATTTTTGTGACCTTGTGTCACGCCCCAAGAGGGTATCCTCGACATAGCCGGCACTCAAAGATTATTGCTAGTCCCCAAGCGAACCGCTCGGCCTCATTACATTCATTCAATCAATAAACTCTATAGAATTAATGGAAATCTAAAGATAGTAATGGGCAATCTAGTCCCAAAATAATATCAAATAAAATAAAAGGATAGTAGAAATAACTATCTCAATAAGTCTCAACATCAATACTCCAACTCTAGTCTATGAGCCCTTATCACTATTATATGGTGCCAATGATAGACCCATGGATACCTCAGAATAAAATAAAGCTAACGTACAGTCTAACTCTAATAACAAGATGAAAATAAATTCAATGACCCTCCGAAGTAAAGGAGGTTCATTAACTCAGCTAAAATGCTCAAATGCTCAACGGTGCGCCTGTTGACGATCTCTAATACCTACCTCTGCATCATAATAAATACAGTCCAAAAGGGGACATCAGTACGTGAAATGTACCGATGTGTAAAATAGCTGAATGAAACAGAAATAGGTAGAATAATATAGAAACAATATCAACTCAAAATAATACTTCAATAGAATGTCAAATGTCTATCTAAAGCAAGAATAAAGAGAAGACAAGTGACCCATCAACCAATCAAACCTCATCAATCAACTAAACTCAACTCAATGGAACTAACCATAACTCAATGGAACTCAAGTCACAGTACTCAAGGTGAGAACGCTTGGGAGTTTCTCTCATCCGACAACAATCACTTATGAGTCAGTGATTGTACAACAGTCCCACTAATGTTACCACAATTGCTCCTTACTTGCCAGGTAAGGAATGCCTAGAATCTACAAAGAATCCGGGCAATTAATATATTAAGTCCTATTGTTACAGGATAATTAGGTGAGGACCTGTCCGACTCTAACGAAACTTAATCCATAGGATTAGAACTTGTCAGACTCTAACAGAACATAGCCCTCAAGGTGAGGACTTGTCCGACTCTAACGAAATTTAACCCTCAAGACAGGAACTTGTCTGACTCTAATAGACCTTAGCCTATTCCTACGCTTGGCGACATAGTTAATGAGTGCTAGTTGGACTTTCTCTTACTCTTACTTATTTCGGTGCTCGATACTCCTCCCAAGACTCAGTGCTCATAGGACTCCTCATCCCAACTCAATTATCTCAAATTAGCCTTGCAAAGACTCTTATTAACTCAAAATCTAAGTCCTTTATTATTTTCAGACACTTTAACCCATCGTAATTAACTCAATCCTCATTAAGAACTCAAGTACTCGAATCATCAATAAGAGAAGTCATTTATACAGAATCAAGAACTCAATTAACAATATTCGGCTATCATTTAATTCAACAAAAACATTCTAGAGTACATGTAACTCATCTTCTATACATCGGCACACCATTGATACATAGAAAACAGGATGTCTAGCAGTACAAGCTAAAGGAAGGGCCAACTTAGATGTAACTGGTTCAACCCGTTCCAAAACCTCAATAGGGCTGACATATCGAGCCCAAGATCACCTCACCTTCCGACCCGCATGACTTCTCTCAAGGGTGACACCCTCAGAACTGCTCTGTCCCAAATATTAAACTATACAGACTGGCATTCATGTTCAGTATAACCCATAGTGCTGACTTAGAGCTGTCCTCAATCTGTCTCGCATACTTCAAACCTTGGCTAAGACATCCTGTAACAAGTCTATACCATATGGGCCTTGTGTTGTAAGCTCAAACCAGCCAACTAGAGTATGACATTAGTAACCACAAAATAGAAACAAGTTAGTCCACCCCCAGGGCAATATCAAAACAGAGGCCATCCGACAATATCAGTCGACCATCAAATCACAATCCTAAAAAAATCATCATACCTAATTCCCCACTAACAAAAGGGACCCTCCACTACCTCAATATCTGACCCGGAATAAAAGAAGTTCGAAACTCATACTTAAATAAGCGATGGGTGGAGCAATGCACCTAACTCTATATAGCCATAAACCGAGTACCAGAAAACCTGGCAAAATGATCAACATTCCCACTGACAAGCATAGCTAGGAATCTGAACAACACAGTCTCAGTTGGCTAACAATCATAATAAGTACCCAAGGCATAGTGGCCAACAGCTCAGCTGATAATGCAACAATATCTGATATAATAATAAAAAGCCCAACTAAGCTTCCTGGCATAACATCTATCTCACAATCCAGTGACCATAGAATTAGAGGAATTGTATGTTAACAAAATCACCATGGGAAATCATGGCCATATAGGCACAAGGTGTAGCCAAGGGAATATCTGACAGTCAGCTTCTCAAATACTATATACGCTAGTATCGAACTACCTAACCCAGTAAGCAAGCATCAAAACAGTCATAGGTGTAAATCACAAGGTTTGGCTTACATTCGACCCCCAACAGAGTATAATTGTAACATAGGCAACAACTACTCAGAATTCCACTAGGTACACAAACTCATCAACATAAAAGCCCTAACAGATCAAACCAGTAGGTAAATAACAAAAAGCTGATATCTGAAAGGCACTAATGCTCAACCTTACCTCAATCTCAACTTATCTTGCCTTCAAGATCTCTATCAGGAGTGCTCACAACCCGTATAACCTTTAACCAGTCGCTGACGTATGAATATATGTATGATAAAACTCCATCCCCAACAACATCACTCGTAGCACAATACATAGACACCAATAATCAACTACTAATCACATATTCTTCCTCTGAGACCCTTCTACATTTTCACTACCTGTAAGCTTCCCTATCCAGCTACTACAACTCAAGGGCACCAAACCTCTACTCTACGAGCTCTAGGGGTTGCTCCCTATCTGGGACTAACGACGCAGCACTTCCCCTGCCCGAAGTCTGGCCTCTACACAACATCAACATGGATAGATGAATGAAGCAAAATTGTTAGAAATTAAAGAAACATTGACAAGATGCACAACCAAAATCAACAATACAAGAAAGTTCCTAAACATCATGTAGCCTCTTAGAGATAAATCATAGACATCTCAGCACCCATTCATAGGACTGTACTAGACGGTAGCTTTGTACAACTGAGAATAGTTAACCTTATGATCTGACACCTCCTTGTTATGAACTGATCCCGATCATGATGGTACCTGTTGGCCCCACCTACAGGCAAGCTAATTCCAACCCACGGGTACTTATTCCAGCTTTCTAGTCCAAAGCAAATCAATACAACAATATAAATACGCCAAAATCTACCAAAAACTTGGAAGTCAATTGTGCAGAACAATAATAGGAACAAAGACATCTCATATCCAAATATCAGTAATCGTAAAATATACAAAACCAAGAGTGCATCTACAAATACCAATCTTTACTGTACAAGGCTGATGTCTGAATGCAAATGACGGCCATCAACAGAAAGAAGACTATGAAAAGCTAGAGTTGTTAGTGCTTACTGAAAGCCTCCTAAGTGCTCTTGAAGTTCCCCAACTCAGCTATCACAACCCGTACCTGGACCTGTATCATGGGAAGATGCAAATGTAGGGGTAATTACCAGAAAAGGCACCTAGTAGGCATCATTGGTCGATCGAGTGATATAGTAACCATATATAAAGCCCAAATATAAATAGAACTGCAACAGTGTAGCAAAACGAACTCAGAGAAAGGCATAGGCATGTCTGGAAAACCTTAAACCAAAATTGAACTAACTGAAGTCTGAACAGCAATACCTATTGGTGAAGATTGTGTAGGCTTATCCCACAACTGCCCTCAAGTGTTGTACGTGGGTGCAAGTGTTAAACCCCGTATTTCTTTAAATTAAGAATAATTATACAATTGGGAAATTTTTGTTGTGGATGTCGTGTAATTTGAACTTAAGTATATTCCCAGTGCATGATTAGAGCATCAAGTGAATTTGGCATGCATAATTAAGTTTGAGTCGGAAGTCCTCAATTGGATCAAAATAGAAAAGTTTGGGACC
>JAABOM020057639.1:0-14887 GCA_011800125.2 Solanum clarkiae
CTGCGTACATTCTACCCTCCCCAGACCCCACTTGTGGGATTCTACTGGGTATGTTGTTGTTGTTGTTGTTGTTGTTGGACAAGTTATGTATCTATGGTATGAGCTTTGACTTCTTGTCTCTTGATGATGTTGATTTGCAAGCTACCCTTAGCCCCTTGCCCCTTACTGTCATTTTATGTCTTTTACATGCTTCTATGACCAATAATGCGTAATGATAAGTTGAGAGGCTTGTTTAGGGTTCCTTTGGGTTCCCCATTCGCCCTGTCACGTCTAGGCCCTAGGCTTGGGTTGTGATACCACATGTACCCTTATCCTGTGAGATCCAAAACATGAGTGCTCAATTTGAGTCTAAGAGAGCTCAGTTCGAGTCTGACTTGGTTCCAATTCAAGTTCGGGATGGGAAATGGGGTACACAAAGCAGGTTGTAAAGAGGGATCGAGTTCTAGGTTGGGGGTTTTTCAGAGATATAGTTGGATGTACATTATTTGTTCTCGAGCTGCATCTTCACTTGATACCTAGACCTTACACAAGATCACCCCATTCTTATGTGTAGGTGTACCAGCTCAGCTTATAGGGGGCCAGGTGGTGTACATGCATAGAAAGTGGGACATTATACCCATCTATGTCACCGCCCAGCCATCTAGTCTTCAGTTACCATTGTCTTCATCAAACTATGCATCAGGTTCTGTATTAATTCAGCCTAACTAGGGCTTTTACCCACCATCAATTACTGGTCTAAATCCTTCCCTATATCAATCCTCCCCAGAATCTAGGAAATAAAATACAAGTTATAGAAATGATTAACTTCCTTTAGCAATGGAGTTAGTGGAAAATTGAAGAGAAATAGCCCTAGGTCGTTCTTGATCTCTCAAGGATGAAGTGGAAGAAACAAGAATAAATTAGGGATTTTTCTAACTTAATATTCGCATCCATCCCACCATAACGATCACTATTCAGCCATGGTGGCATTGCCACGCGGGTCGTATGGAGAGGGTAACTTTGTAACTCGTATCTTAGCCTCTTTTTTACAATACACTCTCAATTCATGATATTAAATACTTTACCCTTAGCATCAAGATCAATTTCAGGAGTTCTACTCTCCCAAATTCAATTTCGTAAAGCCATATGGACTCCTTATCATCTTGGATATCAACTTAAATTATCAAACTTACAATCCAACTCCCAATTTATTACTGGATTACCCTAGAACTCACATGACTCAAATTTTGTTTCAAACTGGACAAGGCTCAAAATTTTAAATTACTAAAAAGTTTTCTGGCTCAATTTTATCCCCTATTGTCCTTACTATAATGATAGCATCAAGTAATTACAATAGATACCAATTTAGCCATCACTCGTCCTCGAGTGATCAATAGAAAAAAGTGGAACAAGGTAAGAACATAGTAGTTCCTGAATCAACGAACAATAAAGTCCAAAAAATCTATGGGCTAATACACAATGAAAGTTAAAAGAATTTTGGATGTATGCTCTGTAATACAGAAATGACAAAAAATGATGTCAATCATGGCAGTGCAATGAGTATTGATCTCCAAGATTGTTACTGATGGACCACCAAGTTCAATGTAGAATAGTGCTGGTCTAAAGAGTTTCAAAAAGTCTATAGATTAATATATAATGAAAGTCAAATACATCCTATGTCCTCTTTTCTGACGCTAAAATGTCAAAAAAAAAAAGCCATTCATGATGGGGTAATAAGTATTGTTAACCAATATAATTTTGGATGAACATACCAAGTTTGGAGTAGAACGAAATTGGTCCAATACTTTTTTAAAAGATTTATAGAGTGACATAGAAATAACTTTAAAAATTTTGATTTTTATTTTGTGACCCTAAAGAACAAAAATAATACCATCAGATATGATGGAGCAAAAAGTATCGATCCCCATAATTGTTCAGATAGATACACAAAACTTGAGTTAGAACGAAGTTGGTCAGTAAAATTTCAAAAGATCAATATAGTGACACACTGCGCGAACTCAAAAACTATCCTAATATTGTTTTTCTGTCCCTTAAATGTTAAAAAAGAAATCAATCATGGACAGACACTAAGTATCGATACCAAAAACTATTTTGGATGGATGCACCAAGCTTAAGGCCTAATTTAGTCGGTCCAATAAACTTCAAAAAATCTATGGACAAACACATATCGAGAGCTCAAAAACTACTAAACACATGTTATGTAACCCTAAAATATAAAAAAGGATATCATCAATTATGAAGGGACAATAAGCAATTATCATTATGATTATTTTGGATGAACAAACTAAATCTGGAGTTGAATGGAGTCGTCATAATAAATTTTGGAATATCTATGGACTAACACACATTGAGAATTAAAAAGATCTTGAATTTACATTTTACATCTTTTGCCCCTCATATTGTTTTGAAGCCAAATTGTCATAGACTAGTTGGTCTACACTTCGATTGTACTTGGTAAGAAGGAAAACATTTTTTTGGAAAATATTTTTCAATTTTCTCATGTTTGATGATGTAGCCCAAGCTATACCTTCTTTTTAAAGGTTAAACCAGTCATCCTCAAGCTATATAACATATCTGAGGTTAGGGTCGATTTCACGGGGAATATGGTAGACTTAGAATAATTTCAAGTAATTCGAGTTAATTAATCTACTTATCTCCCGAAAGGGGGTGGGGGATTGTATGATATTAGAAAGAAATCCTAGATTAAGAGAACTGTCTGAAACCAGTAAGAAGAGTAACTAGGGTATTGTGTTCCCCATGATTCCCTAACTTGGTATTACTAGATAATCATATTCTTTTCTAGTGTGCTGCATGCAGAATGGTAAGTTGAGTTTACGAAACCCTTTGATCCAGGCAAGAGGTAAATTTCACTACCTGATCTAATCCATCCCAGTAGTGTTACATTACTGACCCTTACCTATTGTCCTAGTACAACTTCCCCTTGATCTAGTTTGGTTGATTAGATGAGAAAATATCAATTGAATCCTGTTAGTTAACCTTTTTCTTATTCATTACTACCTTGATTTGGTTAGTAACACTAGGCGAGTTTTAACGTTGGCCACCATTAAATGCAATCAAAACAAAGAGAATTAATTAATACATACATGCACACTTTCTAAGAAATATGAATTATCTAATTTTACCTTGTTAGTTCTTCATGATTTCCATAATCCTAGTTGTAGATTTAGCTACTCATATTCATTGAAGATGCAAAAATTATGATATAAAATAATATAATTAAGCACTTACAAAGATGAAATTAAGAACAAGAATCCAAGCTCTTCAATGTGAATCACAAAGTATGAATTAAAATCACAAAATGTCATTTCCAAGCGTTTCTCAATGTTCCTCACTTGTTTCCCTCATTGTCTATTGGTTCTCTACTAGTTGCCTCCTAAAAATAACCTAAAAAAACCTATTTATAGTTTTTAAAATACAAAACCAAATCAAAATAGGAGAACTGGATTCGACAGGTGCTACGAGTTGTACAAAATTCTACGACTCATAATCAAGGCTTCATAGACTTTGTTTTTCATTTCTCGGTCTAGATTCTACGAGACCTTTCTACAGGTCGTATTCTGACATATGACCCGTAGAGGGTTTCGTCTCATGACTTTCAGCAACTTCCTACTTTTTGATCCTTAGGGTACGAAACATCATCTACAACTCATATTTCATTCTATGGCTCATCTCGTAGTTCGTAGATTCAAATTTAAAGGACCACCCCTTCACTAGATTTTGCTACGAATCTAATCTACGGCTCATGGAAACTTCCATGGCCCTTAAAGGGTGTCATAGAACAACAAAAATGTCAACACTTGCACACTTAGCCCAAAATCATGCCAAATCCTGTAATCTTGAAAAATAAATGTAAAAATACATCAAACCTACTAACATCGCTTTGAGAACACACAAAATTCTAAGTTTTAATCATCAAAAGTGTTGTATTTTGATAGTACATCATTTGGTTGGCTTAAATATTTTAAAATATGTTTTCCAAATAAACTTATTTTCCTCAAATTTAAGAAAAATGTCTTCCTTCCAAAATGTCACAACCTGACCTTTCAGGTCATGATAACACCTATTAGATCCCATCTATAGGCAAGCCAACCCAAACCCCTCGGCACCTGTCCTAATATCTAAGCCTAACGATCGCAAAAGACATACAAAATAAGCCCAAAAAAAAACAAACTATCCCATGACCTGGAAGTCACCTATATAAAGTTAACATAGACTCAAAATAAGATATACATATCTACATACATAACCAAAATATCAATCTACACATACAAATCCAAACTACATATATAGGTCAATGTCTGAATACAAAAGACTGTTGTCAAAACAGAAGGAGACTACAGAATATCCATAGTTGCCGATGCTCACCAATGTCTCCTGAATCCCATACCGACGCCCAATGCAGCGACTATGGCTAGTACCTACACCTGCACGATGGCTAGATGCAAACATATTGGGGTAAGTACTAGTAATAGGCACCCAGTAAGCATCATCTGCTGACTCGGTGAAATCTTGTAAATATAGAAGGCTCAAATGTAGACAACTATAGTAAATGTAGAAAATCAGAACTCTAATCAAGGAGTGACCATGTTTGGAGAATCATCGAACCCGAACTGAACCAACCTAAGTGATGTGTACTAATACTAACTGACAAAACACGAGTAGGCCCAAACCATAGTTGCCACCGAATAGAGATATAGTGTTGTACATAGGTGAAAAGCTGTAATATCTATGCATGTACATCTACTAGGCCCCATAAGCCCAAAAGATACACCTACGCATAATCTAACTGACCAAATAACCACAGAACCCAACTCTCAATATCACATGATAAAGGGGTTGAGATGGACATAGTTGTAAGGCCCTAGTGTCTATGCCTATACACCAACTAGACCCCCATAAGCCCAGAAGATACCCCATAAACAATTAGGGTATGTGTAGGTGTGTGAATCCATAAGTAATCAACTGAGTCCTTGACCTATCCAGTAACCAATATTACATGAGGCCTCAAACCCCTTCTCGACCTGGCCTCTGGTCGAGGCAGTCAGCTAGGGCTAGATGATCTGAAAATATACATAACTATGGGATGTATCCCTCACGTGAGAAAGAATCCCCTAACACAATCAATAGGGCCTGAATCCTATAATGTAACCAATGGGGTCCTCAGAAGCGGCATCCGCTGCCTAGCATCCCAGTCGTGGTCACCAAACATAGACCACGGGGCATGACTACCGAGTCTTAAACACTCAGATATGGCCACCAGAGCTCAAAGTCCAAGAAGCGTCATCTTGGGCTCGAGGTATCATAATAGCCACTAGCCCATCTAGTCTATCTAGATCCAGAACTCCAAAGTTATATCGTGCCCACAGTGAATATAGGCTATGACACTCCCAACATATAGATTACACACAATCCAACCCACACAACCATATGTCATCATCCCTTAGATAATAATAGCTAATCCCAGCCTTCAGTAATGATAACAAATGCATAAGAATAACAATTGTATATAGAGCTATGTATCTCACGGACTAATGTAGGGTCATGCCCACCCAAAGCCTGATACCATATTCCAGTCAATCCCAAGTACTCTAAGTAAACATGGACAATCACACAGGTATCTGCGCGGCTCTATACATAGTGTATCCAGGGTAGCGTCGACTTAAGCCTAGGCTAAGGCCCCAGGAGGACAAAGAATTAGAGAATAAATAATAGGGTCCCCGACCCAAAGTATCAACAGGGCCCCACACCCAAACATAGTCAATAGGGTCCTAGACCCAAAGTATCAAAAGGGTACCAAACGAAAAAATAATTAACAGGGTCCCAAACCAAAATTATCAACAAGGCCCTAGACCCAAGAACAATCGATAGGTATATCACTAGTATCCCGAATAACCAAGTTCGATAGAATCATATCTATACTAGCTATCATATGTATCCAAAACAAATTGGCCCATTAGAACTATATCTATACTAGGGTTAGTCCACGCATTAGGCTACAAACCATCTTATAGATAGGAGTTAATCTAGAATACATACCTGTCACAGGGCATTAGCCTATATCCAACCTTTCCCAAGCTTTTTCGTAGTTCAACAGTGCCAAAACTAAGGTACTATAGTGATCACAGCTAGTACAGTCCAAAACGATCACCAGTATCCCAAAATAATTGTAGTTACCTCATATGTCAAGTACAATGATTATCCAAGAAAACATGTATTAAAAAATCGTAACAATAATGTTTAAATGCATAGCAGGAAATATAACTAACAATCAACCTCATGATGTATGAACATATCTTACTCAGGACTTCCAACCACAAACAGGCTCCCATATATATGTATTTCAACTCAATCTAGAGGTAATGAAAGTCTAGCCTACTTAAAAGGAGAATCCAGGCATCCCAAATTAGTCCACATGAGGTTTTCCTCCCTGATGACCTTCAAATGTCATTTAGCTATCAAAATATGAGTCACAATATTAATACAACCATTTTGGCTATAATATCTTAAGAAATGGGGGAGAATAACCAACCCTTATACAATGATATCTATGTCACCCCAAGTCTATAGACAACAATTGAGCTCAAAACTAGGCTCAAAACAATAAGAAACAACACAAAAACCACATGACATTTTTTATCAGAAATATCTCTCTAATTGGGAAACATCTTCTTATAACTTTCGTCTCTTCCACTCCTTCATTTCTTAGCTTTTGTCTGCCAATGTTCCCTTCCATCTTATGTTGTTGTCACTTCTATTAATGTACACACAAATGCATTTGCTTTTGACAAATGCACTGCATCTCCTTTTTGTCTTCCTTTTGTATCTTTTCTATTGCTTGATAATCTTCATGCCTTGCTTAATAGGTAAGGTATTGTCCATTTAGTCATGTATTCCATGGTTGTATTCTTCAAGAGTTTGCAGTGCAACCATAGGTATCAGATTTGGTATTGTACCCTTTTTCTCTTTGTGATAAACCATTGACTTTTGTTCCTTACATTTCAGTTGATCTTGAGCTTGAAGCCAAGTTATGGTTGGATTTTGTACTAACCTCCACCCCTTAATGATAATGTGCCATTGTACCTTAGGTTTGTTGGTGAAGGTTGTTGTGTGCTCGAAAAGATTAGTTGTATTTCTTTTACAGCAGACTTTGTTATCCTTACCAAATAGAAGACCTCATTTGTAAATATCCATACTGCTTTCTTTGCTTTTTTCAATTTTTGTTCTCTGGCTATGCATGTATATATTTTCCTTTTGTTGTTATCCTGATGAATAGTATTCGAGACTTGTTTGTGCTTATTATTCATCTCCTCTCTTTAGGTAACTGCTTGAAGCTTTGAAATTCTTGCATCTCTATGAACTGTTAGATTAGCCAAGCAGTCGACCATCTGATTTCCTTCCATGTATATATGCTTTATTTGTATTACCTGCTGATGTATGGACAATTAGATTTGTTCCATTATTTCAAAAATATTCCACAGTATCCTTCATTCACCTTGCGCCATCCTCACCATTGCTAGGGAGTTCCTCCATTCACCTTGCACCATCCTCACCATTGCTAGGGAATTTGTATCTATTATAATGTTTTCCCATCCTTTTTTTATTATGACTTTTATTGACGCTTGTATTGCTTTCACTTCTGCTTCTATGTTTGTTTCAATACCTATTCCTTTGGACTGTGTATATATTAAATCTTGCTAATTTTCCCTTATGTTGATCCATATACACTTTCCTCTGAATTTCCCTTGCTTGCACCAACTATGTCGTACTTAAATTGTTGTTTATCGGGCATTCTCCAACTTAATATGTGATGATGTATCTTAGGCTTGTAATTGCTTACTACTCTAACTATCTTTTTCCATATTCTCGCTCTGAAATTTATCATGAGCCCTTTTTTCATAACCAGCCTTTGGATGTTAATTGGGATTTGCTCTACTAATCCTTCAAGATCTATTTTTCCTTTATGTTTTAAAATATTCCTCCTTTACCATAGGCTCCACATAATCAAAGATGGAACTATTATTATTACTGTTTTTAGCTTGGCTTGATTCTCTGCATGCCACCAATATTTAATTGTTTGAAGTAGATTTCTTGGATACATTCCACACCTACACATGTAACAAAGTACCTCCACAACTTTAGAGCAATGGAAGAAGTTAAAAATAAATGTGTCATTGTTTCTATTTGTTGTGTTTCACAACATCAACATCTGAAAATAATATTTATCCTCATCCTTTCCAAATTAACCTGTAGTTAATCTACCTTTCTGATGTGTAGTCAAAATACAGCATATTTGATTCCTAAACGAAGGAATTTTACGAGTTCTTATTGCGACTTTTTATGATTTTTATGTGTTTTTATGTTGTTATTGCAGAAAAGATAGGTTGGCATCATTTTGGGAGAAAATTATAGATTTTGCTGAAGTACAGGACATACGAGCCATCCTACGAGTCGTAACTTAAGCTACGAGTCTTAAGGTGCTCTTGTAGCAAAAAACAGTGAGCAAAATCAGGAATCTACTAAGTGAAGGTCAGCCCTACGAGGCCACTTTACGAGTCGTAGGCCTCACTACGACTCGTATAGGTGGGTCCATAGAAGGGAATAGTGAGCCAAAAATTTGGACCGAGAACTGAAGGCCTAGACTAGGAGAAGAGCATATGAGTCGTAGCCCAAGCAATAACTCGTAATATTGAGTCGTAGAAGTCAAGTCCAAAATGCCAGAAGTTGATTACGAGACCTCGATTACAACTCGTAGGTCACCCTACGAGTCATATTTGTGCAACGTACCTGCTGCTAGCTGTATTTTCTATTTAACTTTTAGGGAAAATTTGTAAATAGTATAAATACTTTATGATAGGGTTTTAGAAAAAAAGAGAGAATCAAACTTTGAAATTTTTGTTCCACACTTTGAATATTCTCTCTAGAATATTTCTAAGGTTTAGTGTAGATTTCAATTTTTGATTTGAAGACCCACTTTGGAGGTTTGGAAAATCACATTGTACTCATCTTCTATTTATCAAAGCTTGTGGTTTCCAACTTGAAGGTGTAGTTGTTCTTCATTATTTTGGGTAAACTCTCAACTATGTCGTTTACATTCGTTGTTATTAATTTTGCCTTAGCCATGAGTAGCTAAGTACCCACAACTTGGGGTTGTGGGAACCATGAGTAGTTGGCTTGAAATAACCTAGATTTTGTACATTTGTTTGATTGGAGTTTTACTTGTATCATTTATTTTTCTTTGTTTTGATTGTTGTTTGGTGGGTGGCCAACACCAAACCCCACCTACTATCATGATCCCGACCAATAGGAAAAGTAAAGTAAATGAGAGGATTCGATTGATGTGTTCTCATCTAATCAACTAAACCTGACTAAGGGGAGGTTGATTGGGATAATGGTTAATTGTTAGTTGACACACCATGATTGCCAACCAAGTGCATGGTGAAATTCGACCTTCACCTTCACAAGAGGGCTAGAAGAACCTAAGTTAGCATCCAGCATGCGAATTTCCAATTAGGATTACGTTGTCTAGGGTAATTAAGTCAACGAATCATGGGAAATACAATTACCAAGTTGTCCCTTAATTTGATTATTTTCCCGCATATTTAGCGTAGTGTTTATTTTTATTTTCGTTCTTGAATCAAAAAACTGAAACGACCCCAAAAAGTGCTCAAAAATGTGCCTCGAAAGTGGATGGAATTGTAATTTCAATATATCTCAAAATTCATGCTTGATATCAAAAATCTGACTTCATATTCTTATCTAGGGGGTCAAATTGAGTGGGAAATGGGTCTAACCTCGATTTAAGAGAAATTTTAACAAAATTTGGAAATCGCAAAATGCGATTTCCAGAGAGGTTTCGGCGCCCCTGGTGCTACGCGCCAAGGGCACACTACAGTGTATTTTGTGCACTGTTTTTCTATCTGGGTCCAAGACTTTTGGGTCTTGGGACTAAGTGTTCCCATGCGTGAAATCACCTATACTTATCCATATTTCACTCTATATCACACAAGATATTCCCCAATACTCATTCAAACACTTAAATAAATATTTCACTCCTAATTTCAAGTCTCAAAACTCATCTGAATCTTAAGGATCTCACTCAAGCTTCAAGTCTCCATTTTCGATCTTCTTCAAGGATTCACCAAAGTCAAGATATGGGGTTTTCTTTCATGGGTTCCTTTCACCCATGATACCCAAGCTTCCTTTTACCTAAATTTTCATGATTTAAAGTTGATTTACTCATTGGTCTTACTTATTTTGAATTTCACTACATACTATGTTGGGGTTTATGAAATTGTGATTGTTTTAGCATGTTTTGAGCTATGAAAGATCTATTGTGAGATTTGATGAAGGGTTTTGATGTATATTGCTTGAGGGTGTTACCAAGTATCTATTGAAGGTCTTATACTAAATTTTCTAGCATGATTCCACTCTTGAATTACATGGTTTTACATTAGCACTACACACCCGCCAAGTATTTCATAAAATATTCAGTTATGGTTTCTTGGGGGATTGAAGGTCCAATACATATCTTATGAGTTAAATGACTATATAATGATGAAAGAAACTTGTATGTATGATATCCTTCTATATAGTGTTGGAAATTGACCATGCCTCAATCACCAAGTGTGGTAGGGTGAGGAGATCCACCAACCATGTCGAGGGGTTTGTACCTGGGCCAATGATCCACCAACCATGTTGAGGAGTTTGTACCTTGATAACCATGTCGAGGGGTTAGAACCTTAATCACCAAGGGAGATAGGGTGCGATGATCCACCAACCAATTGATGGGGTGGTACCTCAATCACCAAGAGTGGTAGGGTGAGTGATCCACCAATATATGATGGTCTCTTGTAACACATGTATTATGTTCTATATAAGCATGATTTACTACATAGCATCTCACAGCATGCTATACTGTTATATGCTACTCATTGCCTATGCTTATGCATTTCATTTATGTTACTCATCTCTTGTTGTATTGCATCCTACATACCAAGTATATTAAAACATACTAATGCATACTTTATGCATACATGATGTCACCATGTAGGAACTGGAGCACCATTTGATCATCCTCCTCCTCCACGTGGCTAGTACGATATCTCTCAAGCTTTTGGGTGAGTCCTCCATTCCGTGGACATTGGTCTATATTCTTATGCTATGTATTGCTACTCTCTTTCTTTATGGTATACTTTGACTATGATGGTGAGTTAGGTTCCTTGTCTCAGCCCCCGCCATTATCTAGGTAGTAGAGGTGTTTTTGGACATATTATATATCTATGTTATGAACCTTGACTCTCTCTTTTCTTGATGTTTATGATATGAAAGTTTTTCCTTAGTCCCTTTGCCCTTGTTTCTAATCTCTTATCTCATTTACTTGAATCCGTGACCAAGTGTGTGTGATGATATGTTAAGAGGCTTGCTTGGGGTCCCGTTTGGGTGCCCCATTCGCCGTGTCACGTCTAGACCCTAGGCTTGGGATATGACGAAAAATTCCCATCTTAGATACTTTAGTAATCGATTCTTGAAATGATTGATAGTAGATCTATATAGTCAACCCCCGTATTCCCTATGGATTCGACCCCAACCTCTGGTTAAGTTTATTGCTGACTACGACTGCTTTGTTATTGGAGCATGAACATCAAAAATTATGGCATCATTTTCGAGGAATACAGCTAGGTTCTTGAATTAATTTCACTATTAGTTAGTTCAAGTGTTAATTTCTAAATTCTCTTGTATTTTACTTTTATTGTTGTTTTTGTTATTTGATTTTATTTGAAGGTGTACTAGGTTGTATTCCCAACACAAGGAGCCAAGGTAATCCTTTAGCTCTGATAAATTCAGAGATCTATTGACTTACAAGAAGAATGGCTCATGTGAATGAGGATATTGTGGTTGAGGAAGAAATGAATACAAATTATAATGATATGGGAAGAGAGGATAATCCACCACCAAGGGACAATAGGCCACAACTTAAGGATTTCAACGAAAATGCTTGTGGTTGGAATCAATATCACTTGAACCCGATGGCCATGGATATCACTGGTGCTACAGTGTTGCCTCCATTTCCAGCAGACACT
Organism: Solanum clarkiae; assembly: GCA_011800125.2. Lineage (NCBI taxonomy): Eukaryota > Viridiplantae > Streptophyta > Magnoliopsida > Solanales > Solanaceae > Solanum > Solanum clarkiae. Next base: position 12,102 of record JAABOM020057639.1, read on the forward strand.
AAGTTCTCGATGTTTAGTGGATCACTTCAAATGCTCCAAAATTGTAGCTTGTTCACAGGGCTACCTTCAGAGTATCCCCACTATCACCTCTATAATAACGTCTTCGTCTGTAAAAGTGTCATAGGGACACAAAATCTTTCTTTTGATGTAGTTGGTTTGCAGGTATGCCCATTGTCACTAACTGGTAGTGCAACTGTCTGGTTGTCTGAGCTTCCTCCGGGTAAAATAACAAGCTGGGCAAAGCTGTAGAAAGTGTTTCTAGAGAGATATTTCCCATGATCTAAGAAGCTTAAGCTCAAAGACAAAATAAATAATTTTGAGCAATTGTTTTGTGACTCTATCAGTACCACATGGGAAAGATTCACCAAATGCTTGAGGATGGTCCCTGATCATAAGATTGTTAATTATTCCTTGGTTGAAATTTTCTATCATGCACTTAACTAAAATAGTCAAGCCTTTGCCGACACAATCATGGAAGGCATGTTTCTTGACTAACCCTTTTCATTGGTAGTCGTAAGGATGGAGCAAGTGGTTAAAATAAACAGAGCATAGGGTCAGAGAGAGAGGTGCAATGAAGACTTCTTGTGCGGTCAACACCAATAGTGAGCAAGCAAAGGTCAATGAAGAGATCATGGAACAACTTGATCAACTTCGGACGAGCATGGACTCGGTCTTAAAGCAAAACCAAGCAAGTTTTCAAGCAGTATCTCACACAGATCCTAAGGCTCCCAGGTATTAATAACCATTCTTCGATGAATATGCTTGGTTCGTGACTAACCAAGCGATGGGTTTCTGGAATAACCCCCAAGGGTCCAATTCAAACTATTGAGGCAAGGTTCCGGGAATCAAGGTTGGAACTATAACTATGGGGGTGCATATAGAGACAACTGAGGTGGTTACTATGAAAGGGAGAGAGTGTCGGATGCTAAATGGGGTAGAAGAGATGGTTAAGAAATGGTCCTTATGTGCCACCCCATAACCGTGATGCCGGGCCAAATACTTCAAGGATTGAAGAGATGTTTGATAAGTTGTTGAAAAGAGATGACCACCGAGATGAGACCTTGAAAGGAATGAAATTGTACATTTCAAGCGTAAACCAAAAGATAAAGTCACTCGGAGGTGATCAAACAATTAGAACAACAATTTGGGCAAGTTTCTTCGCAATTGAACCAACGCCAAAAGGGCACCTTACCAAGTAATATAGTTCAAAATCTAGAGAATGATGGGAATTGTATGGTGGTCATGACAAGGAGTGGTAAAAGCACCATAGATCCCCCTATGCCAGTGGTTGAGGATGATGCTTGTGAGAAGGGTATTGAGGGTGAAGTTGTGGTTAAGGGAGAAGGCTCGGAGAGTGTTAGGATGCAAAGATAAAAAGTGAGAGAGTAAGAAAAAGTTAAGATGATTCCAAAACCATCTCTCCCCTTCCCTCAAAGGCTCAAGAAAAAGAAAGAGGATTGAAAATTCAAACACTTCCTCTCGATGTTAAAGCAATTATCCATAAACATTACTCTTCTAGAAGCTTTGGAAAAGATGCCAAGATATGCCAAGTAAATGAAGGATTTGGTGACAAAGAAGCGTACATTAAGCCAAGATCTTTGGCAAGATCTCCAACAATATAGTGCCATTATGACCAAATGTCTTGCCCAAAGGTGAAAAGATCTCAGTGCATTCACTATTCCTTGTACCATTGGTGATGTGGAATTCACAAGAGCTTTGTGTAACTTAGGAGCAAGTATCAATCTAATGCCTCTTGCCTTGTTCAAAAAGCTTGATCTTGGCACTCCTACTCTAATAAGAATGTGCTTTCTTATGGCAGATAGAACCATAAAGAAGCCGGAAGGGATACTGTTTGATATGATTGTAAAGGTTGATAAATTTATCTTTCCCATGGACTTCGTAATCCTTGACTGTGAGATTGATTTTGAGGTGCCCATTATATTGGGAAGACCATTTCTAGCCACTAGGAGAGCCTTGGTGGATATGGATTCAAGTCAGCTTTGGTTCAGGGTTAATGATGCAGAAGTTGTGTTGACATCCGCAAATGAATGAAACATCCAGATGAGTTTAAGAGTGAAGTTTGGGCCATTGAAGACTTTTGATTATGGATGATGACAAAGTTGAGCCACAACATTAAACAAGGCACTTCTTAGGAGGCAACCCAAGTATTTTTTATGTTTTTGGATTGTTTTAAGAATGTTTCTTTTGTTTGAATTGTTAGGTAGTAGTTTGATGTTTGTTGAGATGTTTAATGACATTGGATCAGTTATATTATTTTGAACATAATTTTGAAGTTTGGTTTGCAGGCATGAATCAAAAACTAAAGATTTGAAGAATATTGCATGTGGAGTAGCCTCTATGAGCCGGCCTATGACTTGTAATGCACTCTACGACTCGTAGTCATGCCTCGTAGAGGGAAATAATAAGGATTGAAAGTTGGCACACACTATGAGCCAACCTTATGATTCGTAGGGGCCCCTACGAGTCGTAAGTGAGGTTTAGTGACCATGTATGAATTCCAAACCTCTAAGTGTTGAGGTCTGATATGAGACCACAACCTACGAGTCATAGGAGGCCCTACGACTCGTATTCGGGGTTTTGTAGCCCCGATCTGCAGGTTTTAATTGAAGACCCGATTTGATATAAAAAGGAGTCAAAATTCATTTTGACCCCTAAACCTTCATTTTGTGCCCTAATCAATGAAAATCTCCCCCAATCCCTCTCCTCTCACTATTTTGATCACTGATTCGATCACCCTCATCACATTTTGGTCAACTTTTTCGGTG
>JAABOM020057640.1:0-14885 GCA_011800125.2 Solanum clarkiae
AAAGCAAATAAGACAATACAAAACCAAATAGTTAGTCAAACAATATAATCTAATGGTTAGAACCTAATTAAATTCCCTAGCAGAGTCGCCATTTCTGTTATGCCAAAAAATGGATTTTGTTTTTTGAAAAGAAAAATTCGAAAATCAAAAATCGATTTCAACTCAATTAATTTAAGTGAAACCAATTCTTGAAATTCGAAAGAAAAACAGAGTCGCCACTTAATTTTACGGATAATTAGGAAACCAATATATATTTAAAAAGATCTAACAGAAAAATCTTTTTAAATCCAAAGAAATGAGTTTGGGTTCACATTTCCACTTCAAGAAGGTTTTACGCACTTGAAATGGCCGCCAAATGTGGTTATCCGACGATTAAAAGTTTGACTAACTTTGATTTGAAAAAGAAGATTGACTAATTTTTAGATTTGATTAATTTTTGAAAGGACTTGACTGGATATGACTAAAAAGATTTAACTATATTTTGAAAATTGAACTAAATTATATCCTTTGTTTTTTCTTTTCTAGGACATTTGGTTTATTTATGCAAACACCCTTTATTATTTTTTCTTATGCCAAACATTTTTTTTTAAAAAGAACGAAATTAAACGAACATAGGTTCGGCGCCGGGGGATTTAATTAGGTTAGAATCAAGCAAGAAGTGTCAGAGTTAGGCAAACATTACGAGTGGATAAATATACAGTATATCCAAAATAAACAATATTGGGCTTGACAAGCCCAAATCTTCGAACACCTGTCCTATTTCTATATGTTTGGACCTGCCAAGCTCATTAAAATCCCTCGGTTGCTGCTCCTTAGACTGACTTGAGAAGGATGTTGGGCTTCCAGGGCCCAATGAAATGCAGGGAAGATTGGAGGAGTCCCAATAGACTCGGATTGGAATTCACATGCAACAAAAACAAGTAAAACACATAAGTACAGGTTCCAAAACTTCATTAGCATAGAGATGTATACATATACCACAATTTCCCCTTCCAGAAGTAACAAATAATCAATGTTCTGTCTGGAATGTAAGTTTGACAGGTTAATAATTCAACTCTTCCAAAACAGAGGCATCTTAATACACATTAAAGTAAAGACGAAGCACAAGTTGTTATAACTCAAAGCTACACAGGGATATCGATCCAACAACATCAGATTCATGAGGAAAAATAGTAAAACATAGATAAAAACATTTCTTTCTCTTTCATAGTGATCCCCTCATGCATTTTTGAACATGATAACAAAACACTCTAGCGAGAACTTGATTTCCAATCCACATAAGTGAAAGCAATATTGCAGAGAGTGGCATATGCAAACGGATTCAATCAACTTAGTAGAAAATCCATATAACAATATTCACTATTCCCAAGTTATCAATTTAGAACAGTAAAGAGAAGTAAATGCTCACTGAGCCTGAAATCAAACCAGCAGAACCAGCATTTGAATACAAATTTGTGATATATAAGCATAACAGAACAGTAACAGCAAAGGGAAGCAGACTCTTAAGGAATCAAGTCTACCAGCACAACAACAAATGTAAATACTATTTCAAAGTAAACTTGGGACATTTATGACGCACGATCTAGACTTAAGCCGAAACAAACTTCATTAGCAACATCACTATAGGAGCATCCTAACAGCCTAAGTTAAATTTCATATGACAGCAATATGTAAGGCATTCAGCAGAACAAGAGTGTTTTTCACATAATATCATAAGTTTGAAATCCTTTTAAAGATGCCACGAGCATGAAAAAAACAGTGAGATGACTTAACATAGTCAATCTCTGAAGCATATTCAACTCAAGTATGACAACAACACAACATCAACTCGTCACAGTATGGCATTTTCAGTCAAGACAAACAAAAACGCGAACATGACAACTTCGCTATTATTTCAACACTCACATCCGAACACAATATAAGGAATTTGAAATGAGAAAATGGGTCAGGGGATTACCTTTGTCATAGAAGCGAACTGAGGATTGCACGAGCTTAACAGTGAATTTTGACACCACAACGAAACTCGTTTCGAATTCTTCGACTCAAAAACCAGATGCTCTAGTTTTGATTTTCGAATCAACGAACCTTTTTCGTTTCAACACCAACAATTCCTACTTCGAAATTATACGAGTTTTTCCAAAATTAGTTTAGGTATTGAAGTGGGGGGTTTTAGTGTTGTTGCTCTGTTTTTTTTTTTCAAGATGATTTTCTCTCTATTTTCTTCTTCTTTTCCTTCTATGTCCCTCTCTCTTCAAGTGCGAAGAAGACCCATTATATAGGAGGATTAGGGTTTTCTCCTAATATCGGTTGAAAGGAAATGGGGAAAGGGGAAAGAGAATCGGGAAATGGAGAAGATTGGGAACAGGGGGAGCGGGGTCTGGGAAAGAGTTTTTTTTGGGGGGGAAATGGAGAAGAAGGAAGAAGATGAAGGGCATGGGAAGGGGAAGGGTACGGCTCCAGGGAAGGGGAGAGGGTTTTGGGGAAATGGAGAAGGGGCGGCTGGGGTTTTTGGAAAGGGGAATGGGAAAATGGGAAATGGGAGAAGAAGATAGAACGGAGGATATAAGGGGCGCGTGCAGCACACGCGTTCATATTTAATTAATTTTTTTACAATAAAATAATTGTCCAAAAATTATTAAAAATATAAATAAAGTTTGATGACTAATTTGACATCGTGTAGGGTAAAAATTGGGTGTCAACAGCTGTCCCTTTCTTTGGGTATGATCGATGAAAGAGATTGTGGACAAAAAAATTTTACTAATCCAATTTTTAGCCGACCACAAAGCCCTTGGTGCGGACTTTGAGAAATTATGGCCGGGCCCTAGTTCTGGGTTTCCTACATATCTTAGATTGCATGAGAATTGAGGCCATTTGTAGTTCAAAACGCTTGATTTCACTCACGAATTCAAAAGAGTTCAGAAGCTATCCCATATCGAATTATGAAGAAATCAGAATGCTTGGGAGTGATACTTGAGGTGTAAGTATTGGAATGCAGCTGAGTTTTCAAAATTGAGCACGCCTACATATCCTTGGACTCAGGAATCAGGCTGCTTGTAGTTTGACTCTATCGGTTGAAGAGGAAATTCCTTATTTGGAGATGACCTCTAATTCAGGATGAGTGAAAAACAAATTGAATTTTGAAAAATGAGGTTTGCAACCTCTTAACCATAAATGTGGTGTACTTCACACCCATAATTAAGACTTATATGGACATAATTCTAAAATTCTTGGTATATTGTCACTCGGATTGGGAAATTGCCTTCGATGAGAGTTAAGGTTATCCAAAGGCGAAATTGAAAATAAACTAACTGACTCACAAAGATTCCCACATGCCTTCTGACAGGGGTGTGGTTAGATGGTGGTGGTAGTCGTTTTCCAGCTCGTGTCCAAGAGGTTTGTTGCCCCTCTTCGGACTATGTCCCAGTTCGCTGCTAAGAAAAAGTTTCACATTGTGCTACGTCCTATTTGATGACGTCCATACCTATGGTTTGTTTTGAGATTTCATCCTTTTGGATGCTCTCGACATTTCTGAAATAGAGTGTTAGTTAACACAATTTGAACAAGAGACGTCATCTTTTACCCCGTTCGATATTTATTCTTCTCCTTTCGATGTGATAGGCAATAAGTTGATGACGATAGTCGTATTGGCAATAAATGGCCCTCTCGGCAAATAAATATGAAATGGTATCTTGGCAAAATGATGAAATGGCCCTCTCGGTAAATAAATATGAAATGGCCCTCTTGGCAAAATGATGAAATGACCCTCTTGGCAAGTGAATATGAAATGGCCCTCTTAGCAGTGAAATATGAAATGGCCTTCTCGGCAATTAAAGAGGTAATGCCCCTTCGGCAATAAAATGATGCCTTCTCGGCAATAATTGATGAAATCTCCCTCTCGGCAAATGAATGTGAAATGGCCCTCTCGGCGATGAATATGAAATGGCCCTCTCAGCAAATGAATGTGAAATGTCCCTCTTGGCGGTGAATAATGAAATGGCCTTCTCGGCAAATGAATTTGAAATGGCCCTCTTGGCGATGAATATGAAATGGCCCTCTCGGCAAATTAATGTGAAATGGCCCTCTTGGCGGTGAATAATCAAATGGCCCTCTCGGCAAATGAATGTGAAATGGCCCTCTCGAAAAATGAATGTGAAATGGCCCTCTTGGCGATGAATATGAAATGGCCCTTTTGGCAAATGATGAAATGGCCCTCTTGGCGAATGAATGTGAAATGACCCTCTTGGCGATGAATATGAAATGGCCCTTTTGGCAATAAATGTAATAGCCTTCTTGGCAATAAATGATGTCTTCTCGGCAAATGAATAATGAAAGTAAAAATAGTCTGATGAATCTAGGATTTAAGTGAGACGAAAAACTATTTACGCCTCGACCATCCCTTGTAGACAAGACCTGCAAAATCTTTCTGAGCAAGATGAGACCAATTTCACCTCGGTCGTTCTCTTTGCGAAAATTTTCTATTCGCATCCTGCTATTCTCCCATAGATGAGACCTGCAATAAAATGTTCCTGCATCCTCAGAAAAATTTGTTAGTTTTAAAACAAATTGATCTGTGTTGATTCTTCGGTCGTTTGTTCTTCGTCTTGTCCTTGATGAACCATTTTGATTCCCCACCACTGGTAGACAAAAGGTAGAAAAATATACATTTTGACAAAATACTTAACATATTTGAAACAACATTATTTAGGAAAAGAGTTTTTTGAGGAAAAAATCATTGCCAATTGTCATGTCACGTAAAGCATATATGGACAATTTCGGCTATAGATTCTTTGATATGTTGTGATTGCCTTGAACTCTTGATTAAGGTGAGGATTCTTACGATGATTGTCCAATTTGTGACGATGTCTAGCGAGATTTTGAGGGTAACCTCAAAATTTCTGTCCCAGTTTGGATGTTGTCAAAGATTGTCAGCTAATCAAAAATACCTTGAGAATTTTTTGAGATCTTTCTCAAAAATTCTGTCCTAGTTGAAGTTTCATTACGCTCCAAACTTCAATTTGCTGTAGAAGACTTCTTTGTGTTCAGAATTTTTGAGTTCCTTTCAAAAATTCTATTCCAGTTTCCTTTCTGGGAATATGGCCGAGCCGTTGTGGCGCCTACGTATCCCGTTGGGGCAGGAATCAGGTCAAATGTAGTTCCCCTCTCGGGAGCAGAGAAAATTACAAATTTTGAATAAGAAAATGACCGAGGCCGACATAGGCCGCCTATGTATCTTATTCTTGAGAATTCAGGTCAAACTTAGTTCATTTCGAGAAATACAACAAAAAAGTTAAACCGCAATTACAAAAGAAAAAAAAGAAAGTAAGTACGAACTCTAAGCATAATATCTTTTGACTGCATCTGAGTTGATTGATCTCGACCACTCCTGGCCGTCTATTTCTGACAAAATTAATGCTCCTCCTGATAATACTCTGTGAACCATGTACGGGCCTTGCCAATTAGGCGCAAACTTTCCTTTATATTCATCCTGGAAAGGAAAGATACGTTTGAGCACCAACTGTCCCACCTTGAACGTTTGAGGCCTCACTCCCTTATTGAAGGGACGAATCATCCTTTGCTGGTATAACTGACCATGGAAACGACTGTTAGCCTCTTTTCATCAATCAAAGCCAAATGCTTGATCCGATTACGAACCCAGTCAGCGTCGCTCAACTCGGCTTCTTGAATGACCCTCAGTGATGGTATTTCCAATTTAGCTGGTATTACTGCTTCTGTTCCGTACACCAACAGGTACAGGGTTGCTCTAATGGACGTCCTGACGGTCGTGCGATATCCCAACAAAGCATAGGGAAGCATTTCATACCATTCTCGGTGTCTGTCAATTATTTTCCTTAAAATCCTTTTGATGTTCTTGTTGGCGGCCTCTACAGCTCTATTCATTTGAGGACGATATGCTGTCGAGTTTCGATGATTGATCGGGAATTGCCCGCATATCTCTTTCATCGAATTACTGTTGAGGTTTGCCCCATTATCAGTAACAATGGAGTCTGGTATTTCGAAGCGACATATCAAATTATTGTACACAAAATCAGCTACTACTTTCTTTGTCACTGACTTGTAGGAGACTGCCTCTACCCATTTAGTGAAGTAGTCAACGACAACCAGAATAAATCTATGACGATTAGAAGCAGCCGGCTCTATTGGACCGATCACATCCATGCCCTAAGCTACAAACGGCCTAGGAGAAGTCATAGCTTTGAGTTCATGAGGAGGAGTACGAATCAAATCACTATGTATCTGACACCGGTGACACTTCTGTACGAACTTACGACAATCGTGTTCCATGTTCATCCAAAAAAAAACCAGCTCAGAGGATTTTCTTTGCTAAAATGAGTCCGTTCATATGAGTACCGCACATCCCGGCATGTACCTGCTCCACGAGCTTCATGGCTTCCGTCGTATCAACACATCGGAGGAGACCTAGATCTGGAGTCCTCCTATAAAGGATTTCCCTACTCAGAAAGAAATTGTTTGCTTTCCGACGTATGGCCCTCTTCTGATCGGAGGTAGCATCCTCTGGAAAGGTCCCTGTTTCTAGGTACTTCTTTATATCGAAATACCAAGGTTTTCCCTTTGGTTCTTCCTCGATATGCGAGCAGTGGGCAGGTTGTTCCCTCAAATCTATCTCCAAAGGATTGATATATGCCATGTCTGGATGTTGGATCATCGAGGAAATAGTCGTAAGAGCATCAGCGAACTCATTCTGTGTCCTTGGTGTGTGCTTGAACTCAATTTTTCTAAACCTTCCACATAAACTCTGTACCAGGTGCACATATGGTATGATCTTCGGGTTTTTCACTGCCCATTCTCCTTGAACCTGGTGAATCAATAAATCTCAGTCTCCAATGACTAGCAGTTCCTGAACATTCATGTCTATGGCTATCCTCAATCCCAAAATACAAGCCTTGTATTCAGCCATATTGTTAGTACACCAAAATCGCAGTTTTGCAGCCATCGGGTGATGCTGTCCGGATTCTGACATCAAGACTGCTCCAATGCCACTACCTTGGTGATTTATAGCTCCGTCAAAGAATAGTCGCCAACCTGGATATGCTTCAAAGATGTCTTCACCTGCGAATGATATCTCCTCATCTGGAAAGTAAGTTTTGAGAGGTTCATAATCATGGTCGGTAGGATTTTCTGCTAGATGATCCATTAAGGCCTATCCTTTGACTGCTTTCTGAGTTACGTACACAATGTCGAATTCGCTTAATAGCATTTGCCATTTGGCCAGTCTTCCTGTCGGCATTGCTTTCTGAAAAATATACTTTAATGGATCCATCTTAGAAATAAGGTATGTAGTGTACGAAGACAAATAATGCCTCAGTTTCTGAGCGACCCAAGTCAAAGCACAACAAGCTTTCTCCAAACAGGTATATCGAGCTTCGCATAGGGTGAACTTCTTACTCAGGTAATAGATGGCCCGTTCCTTCTTTCCAGTTTCATCCTGCTGGCCCAATACACATCCGAACGCATTATCAGATACTGACAAATATAATAACAATGGACTCCCTTCTCGTGGAGGTACCAGTACTGGCGGGTTGGATAGATAACTCTTGATAGTATCAAAAACAGTCTGACATTCCTCATTCCATTTTGTCAGTGCATCCTTTTTCAACATTCTGAAGATAGGTTCACAGATCAATGTGGATTGTGCTATGAACCGACTGATATGATTTAATCTCCCTAAGAAACTCATGACTTCTTTCTTTGTTCTTGGAGGAGGCAGATCTTGAATGGCTTTAATTTTAGAAGGGTCAAGTTCAATTCCTCTTCGACTGACTATAAATCCCAACAATTTGCCAGCGGGCACCCCGAAAGCACATTTGGTCGGATTCAACTTCAGGCTGTACAAGCGCAGGCGATCGAAGAACTTTCTTAAATGAGTCAAGTGATCTGAACTCTCTCGGGACTTGATGATGACATCATCCACGTACACCTTAATCTCCTTGTGAATCATGTCATGAAAAAGAGTTGTCATAGCTCTCATGTAAGTAGCTCTCGCATTTTTGAGGACAAATGGCATCACCCGATAGTGGTATACACCTCATGGTGTGATAAAAGCTGTCTTTTCTGCATCCTCTTCATCCATTAGAATTTGATGATATCCTGCAAAACAATCCACAAATGATTGCATCTCATGTTTAGCGTAATTGTCAATGAGAATATGGATGTTTGGCAATGGAAAATCATCCTTGGGGCTAGCTTTATTGAGATCTCTATAATCGACACAGATCCATATTTTTCCATCTTTCTTAGGTACTGGGACAATGTTGGCCAACCAAGTGGAATACCGCGTTACCTCTACTACCTTGGATTGTATCTGCTTTGTGATTTCCTCCTTAATTTTCAGACTCAAATCTTGCTTGAATTTTTGAGTTTTCGGTTTCACTGGACTGAACTCTGGATTGATTGGCAATTTGTGGGAGACAATATCAGTACTATGTCCTGGCATATCCTCATAGGACCAAGCAAACACATCTACGTACTCCCTAAGTAGACTAGTGAGTTCTCCTTTCTGAGCATCATTTAAATGAACACTGATTCTTGTTTCCCTAACACATTTTTCAGTTCCAAGATTTACTATCTCAGTCTCGTCCAAATTAGGCTTATCCCGATTTTCGAACTCTCTCAAATCTTGGGCAATATATTCAGAAATTAGGGTTCTTTCATCATGTTCTTCAATCTCATTGTCAGATGCTTCGTCTTGTTCGTTCGGTATTTAACATGACATGACATTGGCGGGTTTAAAATTATTTGAACTGTACTATAAATAAACATAATTAGATAGAAAGTAATTGAATTGATAAAAATGAATATTAAGTGCAAATTGAAATAAACGGAGGCTTCCATTTAAAGCAAAAATGCAAATTTTGGCTATGACTGAAGGTCAATACGCCCTTTAAGGAGTTTACAAAGTTATACATAAATGAAAGCAATGTCATGAGCCTCCGCTGAACTAACAACCATTTCAAAATAACGAGTAAAATAATTATTTGTCTACCAAGACAAGTGGGAAATCAATAGCGAGGTAGGGGCTTCTCCTGACTCTTGGTCATCTGGTTCCTTGCCTCGAACACTTGGCGTCTGCATTGTCTTATCATTATCAATTTTGTCAACTTCCTCGAACAAGTCCCAGATCCCTTCCCCAAGATCATCGTCGTTTCGACATTCTCGAATCGGAAAGGATTGATACAAATGTGGAATTGGTCGAGCCAAAGTTTGATCATTTTCCTGCCTCTACATCCCCGACTCATCTTCTCCCAAAACAGTGTATCCTAAACTAAATTTTGACTGCTTTGTCAACAATAGAATAGGCTCAGTGATGCCTTGTAAATGTATCCCTAATCCAAAGTCGGGTTCAAACCCATTACTTAACATTACTGTAGCTATCATCTTGTACACAACATGCATAGGAGGTTCTGGTGTCTGGTCACCTTCTGTGGTATTCACTATTTCCATGGTGTGAAAATCTGATCCCCTGGCGATATCATTGATGATAGGTGCGTAAATATTTGAATGGCTTCCTTCACCATAAATGACTACCTCTTGTTCATTCCAAATGGATTTCACTATTTGATGAAGGGTGGAAGGCACTGCTCTTGCCATGTGGATCTAAGGTCTACCTAGCAACATGTTGTAGTTGGTAACTATATCCATCACTTGGAACTCGACACCAAATTCCGCAGGCCCCATACAAATCATCAGATTTACTGCCCCTATTGTATTTCTTCTACTGCCATCAAATGCTCTCACACAAACCTGACTTTGCTGAATTTTCCCTACATCATAGCTCAATTGCTCAAGGGTGGACAGAGGGCAAATATTCAGGCCAGATCCGTCATCAATTAGGATGCGATTCAAGATAATTCCTCGGCATTTGATTGTGACATGAAGTGGCTTGTTATGCATCACCCCCTCGAATGATAATTCGTCATCACCAAAGCTAATGCGATGTCCTCGGGTAACTTGGCTTATCATTGCTGTCAGGTTATCACTGTTTGTTCCAACCGGCACATAGACGTTGTCAAGTGCCCCCATAAGTGCCTGTCTATGACGTTGCGAGTTCATCAACAAGGTCCACACAGAAATCTGACCAGGTACCTTTTCTAAGTATTTCATGACAAGATAGTCTTATGGCTGTATCCTTCTCCAAAATTCCTCTGCTTCTGCTTTACTTATATATCGTGGAGCTTTCTTACTTGTTTCCTGAGTTTATCTAACTGTATCGTAATCCTGGATCTCCAACTTCTTTTTGGGGGATCTCTTTAGGCGTTGTAGCAATCACCTCACAAGGTGTCAGAATCTCCACTTTTGGATTTTCCGTGATGCTTAGGGATGCCACACTCTTCTCTAAGCCTGTCGTGCACTCTGGTATTGCCTTCTTGGACTCACACCAATCTTCCTCCATTTCGATCATACTGGCGGTATTCCTTTCATGATCAGGTAAAGGGTTCTTGTTGACATTAGGATCAACAGTGCGAAAAACAACTATGTCCTGATCAATCAGATCTTGAATTTTGTGTTTCAGATTTATACAAGATTCAGTGTCATGTCCAGCGCTGTTGGAGTGGTACGCACAAATTTGATCCCTTCTGTAGAAATGAGAGTTATTATCTGCGGCTTTCGGGGGGATAGGTTGGATCGAACCCGTAGCCAACAACCTTTCAAACAATTTTGTTCGACTCTCGACAAGAGGAGTAAACACCTAGGGTTCTTTGGATTAGGGGAGTGGAAGTTATTTTGAGGAGGTGGAGGTACTTGACGGTAATCAGGGTGATTGCGACGAAGGGGTGTAGAGATTTGGACTCCTGGATGTGGCGGTGTTCGATGATGTGCCTGCGGGGTTTGGAAATTTGGACCTGGGTAGATGGTAGAGGGATTTGAATAATTTGGTTGTATATGGGAGCAACTTGGTGGGGGAGACTGGTAGTCTGGGGGTGAGGGATGGTATTTTGGTTGGGCACCAAAGGCGGGGGTTGGTTGTTGATGGGTTTGAGGGGTGGACCTTTCGTGGTGGCTGCTAGGGGCTCTCCTCCTGTCCCGTATGCTGGAAACGATTGACACATCCTCTTTCCTTTTTCTCAATGTTCCAGATGTTCCTTCTGAAGCTGCTATGCAGCCAATCTTGCCTGTCTTCAACCCATCCTCGATGTGTTCCCCGACCTTCACTATGTCTGCAAACTTTACCCCTACGAGCAAAATCATTCTGTCATAGAATTCTGGCTCCTGTGAGCGCACAAATGCTTCTATAACCTCTTTTTCAGACATGGGAGGTTGTACTCTAGCAACATTCTTCCTCCACCTATATGCATATTCCCGGTAGCTCTCTGTTGATTTTTGCTTGATCCTTTCCAACGAATAGCGATCTGGCATAATTTCAACATTGTAAGCAAAATGTTCAATAAAGTCTTTGGCCATGGCACCCCAGCTGGACCATCGATTTACTTCCTGGGAAGTGAACCATAATAGAGCCTCTCCACTTAGACTTCTGCTAAAAAGTCGCATCAACATCGCTTCGTTCTTCCTAACTCCCACTAACTAGTCGCAGTATGCCCTCAAATAAGCCAAGGGATTCCCACTCCCATTAAAAGTATCAAACTTCGGAACTTTGAACCCTTCTGGCAGGTTCAAATCTAGTGAATGCATAAGTCTTCATAGTCAAGACCCACAACATCCGGTGCGTAGTGAAATTTTTTCATAGCTCTAGCAACCTCTTCCTCGATATCCAACTTAGCTGTCTCTTATTTGGCCTTCTCTTCTTTTTCCCTCTCCTCATAATGGTCAATGTCGGAATAATTGGTGTGAAGATTTTGTGGATTTGGGGGAACTAGAATATGGAAAGAGATTTTAGGAGGTGGACTTTGTATTGTCAGTGGGTTACATTGGTCCGAGGGTTGATTTTCAGGGTGATTTGTCTGGTGATGAGTAGTATGGGCTATTTGGGAGAATATGCCAATTTGGGTAGTATTTGGGTTATTGGAAAAGGGTGGTATTGTGGGATAAGGGTTGGAAGGTCCTGAGTCATTGATGACTGGAGAAGTTTGTTCAAGGGAGATGAGGGTAGGCTGATGAGGAGAGGGGAAATGCAGTGAGGGCCTCCCGTCGTCTAGAGCGGGAATACTAGAGGCGATAGCCAAGTTCGCCAAATCCTGAGCCTTTTTTACTTCTGTTCTCATTTCCACTCTCATGTCTGCAATTTGTTGTATTAACTGTTGAATCAGCTGGTTCTGTTGTGTGGTAGCAGGGTCTGTAACGGTGATCTCTGTCAGGTTTGTGTCATCATTGCGGTTTGCCATTTTGCCTTTTGATTGACTTTGATCAGGGAAGGGATCTTTATGGGTTCTGGATCTGGTGAAGTAAGGATGATCAGCCAGTTTATCAACACAGATCAGTTGTAAATTACTTGCAAGGAGGATTACTCAAAAAACAAATACATTAGTTTTCTTCAAATTAGAAGGTAACTCATGTATATCAATAGGCACACAATTTTCAAAAGTAAACTAGCTCACGATTTCAAGAGTGGCTAGAATTTTAAAGCAAAATAATCACATAAACAGTAACATAATCATACCAACAGTTATAACAAGTATCACAAAGCAGTTATCACGTATCCTAAATGCAGGTAGCCCTTTTATGCCAAAGGTAGGCCTATCGAATTGAAGGATGTGTATTGATTTAAAGACAACTCATTATCCCAAATGCAACTTCTTCCGCCCAAAGATAAAGATATATAAGACAAATACCAGAATTTAAGTACAAAAAATAAAATCAACCCCACGCAGGGGATAACTTATAAAGACAAATTGCAAAAAGATAAAAATAAAATCAATCCCACGCAGGGGATAACAAAAACTCTAGGCCGCCTCGGTTCCATCGTTGATCCTTGCCTTTTTATCTGTGTCGACCTTGTGCCATATGAAGTACCTATTTTCCCACAAATAGTCTCTTGTCAACTGAGCTTCCTTTGTGAGGCTGGTTTCCCCTATGGTCTGAATTTATTTTTCCATGCAATTGTCCAACCTAATCATGCATTGTCTAACTCTGTCGAGTGCTTGTCTGAGCTGTTCTATAGTTCTAGCATCCCCCAAGTGACTCTCCTGGCGTTTCCTTTGTGGGTTTGATATTCTTGTCATGACAGTATATGCTTGGGCCAGAGTTGATTACTCCAACAAAGTTCTCCTTAAACCAATCTTTATATCTACCATTGCATTCAGCGTTAAACCTATGGGGAACCTTATTTCCTATCGCCCTCCGAAGCTTCCATCCCCGAGTTATCATTTTAGCGAAGGCTACCTGATCGTCCTTATGGTCTGTTGCAAATTTCCTCATATCCCTTTTCTCAGGAACATCTTGCTTATAACTTAACTGTCTGAGAACTCGGTCGGGAGCATATGGTCGGGTGCCCCTAAGCCCGGCTAACACCAAGAAAGAAAGACTTTTACTTCGAATTATGACGTTATCTACCGCAACATCCTCAATAGACCACTCTATATCTTCTTCCGCAACCCCTTTAGTATTGCCATCCAAAATTGTTGTCCTTCCCCTACCTTGAAATGATTAACATGTAACCACCAACTGTGGAAGGAGAATTGATTACTCCGAGCCTTTGGATCTAGTTTGGTGGGATTGTGGACTTTGAGGAGATGTTTCATCATCCACTATTGAAGTATCAGATTGCAGCCTCTAAAGGATCTATTGTCCTACTGACATTTATCTAAAGCTCAGTAAATATCGGCGAAGATCATAGGTGCTAAGGTGAAGTATTTGGTTGACGTTTCGCCCTCGGTTCCATTGAAGATGGCATGAGTGACCATTACCACGCTCGGATGAATGTCGTGTTTCCAATTCTGGGGAAAAACCATGGTCCACAACAAGCTACTGCAAAAATAAAAGGTCGTTTCTCTTCCCAAGCTTGTTCGAAAGTAAATTCTTTCTTAAACCTTTCATAGTCATTAACGCGTCCGAACCGATAATACAGCTTTCAGAGCGGGATGCTTGAGCCTTTTATCCATTCAATATTAACTAAAGCGAATGCCTCTTTGATTTCTTTTGGACCCCACATTTCAGGTATTAGAATGTTGTCATCTGGTTTGGACTTTCGTTTATTGCACATGCCTACACTCTCGTAACTTGCTAACACTTCTTCAAAAGTAGGAGTCAATTCAATATTTTCAAAATGAAATACCATACAATTTTTATCCCAAAACTTAATTATTGCATTAATCAAACCCGGCCAAGCTTCCATTTCCATTAGAGATAGGAGATGGCCTATGTGCTTTTGAACTTCCCTCTTGTCGCATTCATTCATCACTAACCACCACACTTTGAGAAGGGGATAAGGTTAAGTCATCATTTCAACTCTTAAGGGTTCGTTTACTTGAGTCATCTTGCAAAAGCAAATCAGTTAAGTTTCACCCACCCTGGTAATAATGAGTTGTTTTAAATTACCATACATCCTTCAATTTAACACATAAGTATGATCGTCCATTTGGGCCTGAGGCCACTTTGGACTCAAGGTAGTCTTTCTAATGGGCCCAACACGCCTTACGCGTTGGGTCATCCTAGGCCAATGCTTAGATCATAGAGATTTAGCTTCGCTCTATCCTAGGTGTCTAAGAGTGGGTTTCGACTGGAGCGGGTACCCAGGCAGACAACTGAGCTGGAAATTCATGACAACCATTGCACGAATGCCGTTAATTATCACTTATTTCGAAAGGGTTACATATTTGAAAATTCGGCTGCGGGATCGCATACCATTTTTCCAATTACACAAGATACAACGGGAAGTGCCATGAAATGCAAATGACAGTTTAATATCAAATTTAAACAGATAAAGCAAATAAGACAATACAAAACCAAATAGT
>JAABOM020057641.1:0-14885 GCA_011800125.2 Solanum clarkiae
ATTACAAGAAGTTTCTAGATAATGGACTACAATCTTGATCTAATATACTTGGATACTTGCAAGCCCAAATCCAAAACCCAAAATCAAGTTTATTTTTCAACAAATATAAGATTTTAGCCTTGGTACCTACTTTATTCTCCATATAAGTACTGTGTCTTGAAAAGTAGATCATTATGATACTGCTACTGCTACCTTATATAAAAAATCGACGCTAAAGACAGATCCATAAAGTGAGTTTTGTGTTTTGAAAATTGGGTCATTATGATACTACTACTGCTACCTTATATAGAAAACTGACATTAAAGCAATAGGTGTATCATAATGACCCAATTTTCAAAACACAAAACTCACTTTATGGATCTGTCTTTAGCGTCGATTTTTTATATAAGGTAGCAGTAGCAGTATCATAATGATTCAATTTTCAAACCACAGTACTTGTATGGAAAATAAAACAGCTACAAATTCTAAAATCTTATATTGTTAGCTAAACATTATGCTACATTCTAATTTCTCACTGCTTCTGATGATTCAGTTACTGCTTCATTTGAGCAATGGTGCTAGCATAGTGCACAACTGTGTGCTCTGAAGTATTGATCAGAGAGGTCATATTCTGAAAACTTTGGTTCGAAGTGCACAAAATGACCTGGTAATGATCTTTTTCCAACAGCATCATTCCATATGTCGAAGAATTCACCCATAAGTTGGCGTTATGTCTTCCATGAGGAAATAGGAAGATACTCCATCTATAAAAGAAACAAACATATTATGAGGCCAACATGCTCATAACAGAACTGCCTAAATTGTGGAGAATCATTGCAATGCAACGACAACGTGGAGACAAGCACTGGAAAATTGAACATACCAAGTTAAAATATAATATGATCAGAAGAAACACAGAAACTTTTAAAGGAAAAATCCCCGTACTCCAGCTCAGACAGCTGATGCTGCAATTCAAGAGGTCTGGAGACAACATGGATGGGATTTAAATTTCAGGAGACTAATGACCAGGAAATGAAGAATACGAAGAATCAATTTTGAAACTGTAATGACACTACATAAATGACTTGTAATAACTTTGTTAAATTAGTATTTGATAGGTGGAGAGGCATATAATTATGGTTGATTAATTGTATTGTATTCAATTTTGTAATTGGCACTTATTTGAACGTTTGTTTACATTTCTTTGTACAAAATGTGAAAGAAGTAGTTTTTCGTTGAAGGATAAAAAAGATCAAGCAAATTATATTAAAAAAATTATAAATGACATCATAAAAAATATATTATTAGAGTGTCAAGATCTTATATTCTTATGCATGACCCTTTATTTTACATTCAAAGGTTAAGAGAAAGAGTGTACAACAAAAAAATATCTAATTATTTCTTGTACATAGAATGGTGTCTCCTTCTAGCAGATCAAGTCATTCAACATTTGTTCTTCCTCCAAGAAAGTGAAAGGAATGCTTCGTTCATTCCTAAAGAAATTGGCCCCATTTGTCATCATCAAAACCGTGTAAGTGCACCTGCCAGAACCTAACAAATTTCCCCTTTTTGATGATGGCAATCACAGTAATTGCTTCTGCTGTAACCCCATCATTCCCCTTTTGACAAATTAAAAAGAAATGAGGTGGACCTACAAAAAACTGATAAACAGGATAAACAAGCACAAGGGCCTAAAGCGCAACAGGCATAACACATCAAAAACTAAGGATATTAGCCATCCACACAGAGCAAGCAATATAGCACAAGAAAAACCATGCATAGCAATATACAGCAAAAACAAGGTGGCTTCAAGCCCACCAATATCGATAGCTTTGCCAAAATATATGTATGAGAACAAAACCAAAGGAAATTGTTTAGAGCCATCAAAAACAATTAAGGAGCGGGGGGCAGGGGGGTAGGAGAACCTAGCATCCTAAGGAGGGTGTCAACCTGGGCATTATGGTCCTGCTGCTAACTAATGAGTTGATCCTTAAGACGTCCCACTTCAGCCTGGGACTTCTCTAGCTTCTCAGTCAAGTCCTCAACTTGCGCCTGGAGGCGAACCTGCTCTGCCCGAGTAGCCTGAAGATCAAGCATCATCTGCGACATCAGACCAGCAACCTTGGGAGGCAAAACATTAGCAACAGAGACATGTAAACACGAACGCTCTTGTGCAGTCATTCTGTCGATCATGTCCTTCTTAGTCAAGGGATGACATGACCAACTGGGACCTGGAACTACTTGAACATGTAGGATAGAAAATTTTCAAAAGCAAGATGATGAGGGGCCTGTGTAGGATCAACAATGCGGGCCATGTGCCGAATCATAAAAGTAGGCTAGTCGATTGGTTCCTCGAGGTCAATGCATAGGTCAGACCCGTGTCCCTGTAGGTTGCCTCATGCCTACGTTCCCCACGTTGCAAAATGCCTTTATGAACTAATTCAAACAACAACTTCAGGAATGGGGGCATCTCACTCTTTAGAACTTTGTGCGGAGTGTCAGTGACCCGCCCCTGAGTGAAGGTAGAGGTAAGAACATAGTCCTCATCCTTATCCTAGATGTACTCTGCCAAGACAACAGAAGGAATCTACAAAATCTTGCCCAAACGCACCTTATCAAAAACTAATTCCACCCTACAAACTTGTGAAGTGACCACATTACCTTCCAAAACAGACAGATTAGTGTAGAACTCCACAACCTCCTCCTCGTACACCTGAAGTTTTGTGTCTAAAAATAGATACAGCCAACTTTGTGCCTTAAGTTTCCCGCACAACTTTTCAATGTATGGAAATCGACGAACCTCATGGTGTATAGCCTGACCACTCAAAACCACTTTAGTAGCAAAATACCTTTCCTTCCCAATAGCCAAAAAGCGAGCCGTATGCTTGTTACAACTAGGGGCAGTCTGTGCAGAGACAGGAGAACCAGGTGCGGGGGACCCCGCTGGTGAAGAATCAACATGAACAGGAGATGAAGGGGTGATAGGTACCTTACCTTTGCGGAGAAGTTTCCGACTAGTGCTCGCCGGAGTAGAGGCAAAAACACGCTTCTTGCTTCGAGTGATAGGCGCCCTAGGATGACTCAAGGATGGAATAGAGAAAGGAACCCTAGTCGCAGGACTTTGAAGAGGGCATCGACGAACAAATGCAAAAGGAATATTGTCATCGAAGTCAGCCTCACCTTGATCAGGCGGAGGAAGAGTGGCAAGGGGGACCGGAGATGCAGACCTAGGAAGCGGTGGCGTATTTCCATAGATAAAAGAAGAGGAGGAAGACTCATTCTTGGGAATAGGAAGATCAACCAACATTCGATAGTGTTTTGGCATACCGAGTGGTGAACGCAAGCATAATGGAGAAGGTCGGGAGATGGAGAAGGTGTGAAGGCAAGTTATGTAGTGGTGGCGGTGGAAGGAGGTGGTGATGGGTTTTCATGGGAGGTGGCTTTGGGCGATGGTTGGGGTGACTGGAAGTACGCCGATGAGGGAGAGGAGGGATGTTCCTCCTGAGACAGGTCCGAGGGTGGTGAAGGCGTCATGGCATTTAAGTCAGTGTCGGAGCAATAGACGAGGATGGCCATGGCGTTTCAATTTTCTTGACTAGAATATTCTTTCTCAAAAAAAGAAGGATTTTCTTGGAAAGGAAGTAAGAAAGATTTAGGGGGAATGGATGTTTTTAAATGAGGCCTGAGGAATATGAAGCGGCAACAATGAATGATTGATGCAATGCTTCTGACTTTGTGCATAACAACTGTTAAAATCCCAAGGGAGGTTATCATTGATGTGCAAAGATGTAGGGGTTCCTGCCAAAACAAAAGTCAACATATGGACCTGGGGAAGGACCAGGTTCTACAAGGGAGGATCCAGACTAACTTTCGATTATAACATGCATAAATCATGATTATCCTATGTATATGTGGTGACAGAAGCGTGCCTATTCCATTAATGAAGGAAACAACAAGGTGTAACTGCAACATATGCCGCTTGCGATAGATACTAAGGGTAATATCATTAGTTCCCCCTGATGATGTCGTGGAGATGCCTGTGGACCATGTATCTGCATACACAAACTATCAGATTCTACACTTAATCTAAATGACATGAAGAGGAAAGGGATCAGGTCCTCCTGATTAGGCCCAAGTGAAGATGATTTTTCTCAAAGTGATCTCTGGACATGGTCTTGGTGAAGATGTCAGCAACCTGATCCTTTGTTTTCCAAAACACCATCTTGATGAACCCTTTCTCAACATTGTCCCACAAGAAGTGATGTCGGACATCAATGTGCTTGGTTCTCTTATGATGCACCGAGTTCTTCACTATGTTTACTATACTCATATTATTACACATGATGGGAATGCAAGTAACAACTACACCAAAGTCCATGAGTTGCTGCTTTATCCAAAGAAGTTGAGCACAACATGATGCGACAACCGTATACTCAGCTTCAGCAGTCGAGAAAGCAATTGAATTTTTCTTCTTGGTGGCCCAAGAAACAAGGCAAGGTCCTAGAAAGTGAGCACTCTAGATGTGCTTTTTCTATCAATCAGGTATGTAATGTAGTCAACATCGGCAAATCCAACAAGTTTGAGTGAAGAGCCTGTAGGGTACCAAAGACCCAAGTCCATGGTCCCTTTCAGATATCGCAGAATCCACTTCACAGCTTCAAGGTGTGACTCCTTGGGTGCTGAACACAATGTCAGGTCAGCTAGCTGTCAGGTAGAAAAGTGACCCGATGATTCCTCTATACTTGGTGGCATCCACACTAATACCTCCCTCATCTCTGTCTAGTTTTGTAGTGGTCGCCATTGGGGTGTCACTATCAAGCATCCCAAACTTTTCAAGAAACTCCTTGATGTATTTCTGTTGATGAATAGAGATGCCTGCTAACGTATGATTGATTTGAAGGCCCAGAAAGAAATTCAGTTCTCCCATCATGCTTATCTCAAATCACTACCCATAAGTTTTGCAAAGTCTGCACCAATTACTTTATTTGTTCCTCCAAAGATAATGTCATCAACGTAGAGCTGTATTATAAGAACATGAGCCCTTTTCTTCCTCAGAAATAGTGTACTATCTATCTTACCCCTGAACTAACCATGACTTAAAAGGAACCTGGATAACCTATCGTACCATGTGCGGGGAGCCTGCTTCAGCCCTTACAAAGCCTTGTCCAACTTGTATACATAATTGGGGTGCTCATGGATTTCAAAACTTGGAGGCTATTTACACACACCTCTTCCTGCAGGTGCCCATTTAAAAATGCGCTCTTGACATCTAACTTGTATACATAATTGGGGTGCTCATGGCTTTCAAAACTTGGAGGCTATTTACATACACCTCTTCTTGCAAGTACCCATTTTGAAATGCTCTCTTGACATCCATCTGATACAACTTGAATTCTATATGGGCTGCAAAGGCAATGAGCATTCTGATTGCTTCAATGCGTGCCATACAAGTGAATGTCTCATCGTGTCGATGTCCTCTTCCTTGTTATATCCTCTAACTACCTATCTGGCTTTATTTCTGGTTATACTGCCTTGTTCAACCATCTTGTTTTTGAAGACCAATTTTGTGTCGATTATGGACCGATGTTCTGGAGGGGGGACTAGGTGCCACACCTTGTTCCTTTCAAATTGGATCAATTCTTCTTGCATAGCCGATATCCATTCTTTGTCCAGCAGTGCATCCTTAACATTTTTAGGTTCCACAAGGGACACATACACAGAGAAAGCACACATGTTTCTGAGCTTTGATCTGGTAGATATCCCTGAGTCTAGAGGGGTCAACAGATTTTCAAGAGAATGTTAGCTCTTGTGCTTCCAGTTATGTCCTGGATCCTCAAGAGTAGGATTATTACTTGTAGTACCTGAGGAACCAGCTTCAACAGGGTGAGATGTTCTAGATGTGCCATCTTCATTTTGAGGGACAGCCTCAGAAGATGTTTCTCTCTCCACATTACCTTGAGCTGGGGGACTAGGTCTACTGGTTTACTCCCTGTTATCCTCATCATCTGACTCTTTCCTATTGTCAATTGCTCCTGGCATTTGTACCTATTCCTGCAAAACTTTCTCGGCCATGGAACTGGCCTCATCAAATATAACATGTGCACTTTCTTTCACACATCTAGTTTTTTTATTGTACACCTTGTAGGCTATGCTGTGAGAGAAGTAACCAATAAAAATTTGCTCATCACTTTAGCCATCAAACTTTCCTAGAGCTTCCTTTCCCAGGCAGGAAGATCTTTCTTAATCTCTTTAGTCCTGATAGTTCTTGAAGAGTATCTACTTCCATTATTAGACAAGTTAAATCTAGGTGGATATCTTCTGCCTTACCAGTACTTGTTAGTTCGAGGAGGATATTTTCTTCCTGTCCTATTTCTATTACTCCTAAGAGGATACCTTTGTCTTGTTCCCTTCGTTTGTCTACCCTTTTCATAATTCATGTTGACGTAGGAGATACTTCTATCAGAAGCCTTGGAGTTTTTATTGCAGTTATCTCTCAAATGACCGGTCATCCCACATAAGGTGCAAAGGACTCCATGATCTATTGCACGATCCTTGGGTTCTTTGATTTTGAATCTGATCCCATACTTGGTGGTAGATTGACCTTGCTGCATATTATCTAGCAATGCAGAGGACTTGGTCCACTTCATATTGTGCTCTAATTTAGCTTTGGTTTGGTCCAGTTCTTTTTGAAGGACTTCATTATTATTAGACATGATACCTAGCTCATCCCTCAGTTTCTTAACCTTCTCTTCCAAGTCTGCTTGGGTCTGACTCATAATGTTTTTCTCCTTTCTAGAGGACTTAAGACTGTCAATTTCCACTAGTAGTTTTTGATTGACATTCTCAAGATCAGAATTCTCCATTCTCAACTGAGCATAGTCCTCCAGAAGAAGGTCTTTCGAGTCACAAACGGTTACATAGGGCTTCAATCAGGACCTGTGACAGGGACTCAAGCTTTTTCTTTCATTACAAGTGAATATTAGCTTTAGCTTGTTCAAAATGTACCTTGGAGTCTAATAGTGCACTGTCATATGATCATGAGAATCTGCTCCTGCCATTACTGTCAAATTCACCTGCTTGATGTCAACTTTGTCAGCCTTGAGATCAGATACTGTAGTTACTTATTCCTTGCCACTTTCATTGTCACATTCCTCCATAGCAACAAGAGCAAGGAAATCATATTTCTCAGGTTCCTCAATAGCTATGAGAGATTGGTTTTCAGGTGCCTCACCATCAGATTCTTCACCAGAGTTACTAGCCAGTGCAGCTAAGGCTCTTTACACTAAGAGATCCGCTTCCTGATTTGTCATCCTCCTATCCTTGCGAACATATGGTTCGGCCCTGGTTTCCTTGGGTTTCTCTAGGACATTCTTCTTGTACTCAAGTTCCTAGAGTGGGCAGAACTTGATGAAGTGGTCAAGACTTCCACACTTGTGGCATAGTTATTCCCTCAGGACCAATGCCACACAATAGGATCTTCTTTGCCTTGGTACTGTTTTGAATGGCAATCTTGTCAGCATCATTCCACTCACTGCGTTCCTTGAATAATCTTGGAGCACATGAGGTTGAACCATCATTTATGGGAATGGTTGGTCCGTTGACCACAACATTCTAGAGATCAGGGTGTTCCCCCTCAATGTGATTCATCATTCGAGTTTTCCACCATCCGTAGTAGCGTCCATTAAACAGTGGAGGATTGGACTGAGAAGTTTCTTCTTGTGTTGTGGGAGGGGCTGCCATTATCTTTTTGAGGTTGTTAGCCTTGTTCCGAACAGACCTGTTCTGCTACCAATTGTAAAGATTTGTGCCCCTGTGCTGCTAGTGAACCTGGTTCAATATGCAAAACCAACACGCACAAAGAAAATAGTAAAGATAATAGGCAACTTATAGTGGAAAAAATCCTTGCTCATGGGAGAAACAACCACTACCTACACTAGTTGAATTTCAACAACTTCACTAACTTCAAACGAGCAAAGTCAATTTACAACTCACTCTTTGAACTCAACTATTGAGAGTCAAACCCACTCTCAATTACAACTCACTCAAAGAAAAATAACTTCTTATAATATTTGTCCCTAAACAAAGATTCTAAGAAGATTGTCAAACAGACCTGAACAATCAAGAAAACTTAACGCTAGATCTTGCTTGAGTGCTCTCACCAAGTGCCGGTGCTTTTACTTGCATGTTGTCACAGTTTTTCCGATGCAAAAGCTATATCTCTTAGGGTTCAAGATTGCATTTATATTAAACCCTAGAGACCTTCCAATATGACTCCTTTGTTGAGTAGGGCAAGCACTTTTTTTACTCAAAGGACTCCTTTTCCTGATTGCCTTCCTTTTCCGAGTTCCTTCTTTGATTTGGTTTCCTTATAAAGCAATCCATCTTCAATTAGCACAGTGCCTTCCATCCACTGGTGTAGCTCCGGGAACCTGGCTCCGTTTGTCACCATCAAAACCATACAAGTGCATCTGCCAGAACCTAAAATACAGACTTCAGTGTGCTAGTTTGGTCTACAGGGATCTATGCCTCTCAAGTCACACTTGACATCAATATAGCTATCTACAAATCATGATAAGTGTGGGTGTATGACATCATCATCCTAAGCTTAGACTAAGGCCTAAATATAAAAACAACAAGGCATAAATGCGATAAAAGTGAATACAACAGTTACAGGAATATTGAGAATGTCAAATAACTGCTGTCAGTTCCAAATAAGCAAAAGTACAACAGACAGTCAGTATATGATTGAAAATCAATGTCTGACCCCCAACCAATAATGCAATTGTAAGTCGACAAACTAGCTACACGTGCCCATAACATGTAGCTAGTGCTAAACAATCGTCAATAGTAGCTAATGTAAGCATACTCCTAGGGACTTTAACACCTTTCCATGCTTCCCAATCAGTCAATTCCAAATAGAATTCATTTATTATACTAAATCTAAGAGATGGGAGACCGTAGCTTTCCCGTATGTCTGTTCTGCGCATCTCTGATTACTCTAGTGGTGCTTTTCATTTCCAGGCAATTTGAGAGTGTTGTTTAACTATAAAGAATAGAATCATAGCATTAATATGGTCATTTTGACATTAAAATCATCGAAGATGGGCTTCAATCAAATTTCGAACCAAAAAAAGTCCGCACCAAACTCTCAAACCAAAACCCATATAATAATCTCCACACTTCCTTGAGCTCATATCTCAAATTCCGACTCAACCCGAGGTCTAAAACCATATAAAATAGCTAAATAATGAAAAATAATTTTTCATTATTCAATGAGAATTTTTGTTTCAAATGAAGCCGAATCGGTCTATTCTGACATTACAACAATGTGTGCCTCGAGAAAACACACAAAATAGATCCAAAATTCACAAACATTTGATGCAAAATAGATAAGACATCACATAATAAAATTGTCAAAAAATATACCCAATATACAGCAGCAAAACGTGGAATTTTACCACAAACAACATTGCAAAAGGGATTTCCGACAGAAACCAACACCAAAAATCCTTGTAATCTAACTCAAAATGCTCTTATCCTAATTTGGACATTCTAGAGCTGATGCAACAGTCCAAATTTTGTTTTGAGACCGTTTAGCCAAAATTTACTGCTAAATCTTTTTCAACTTTGATCTCGCCTACAATAAAGAAAATTGTACATCTTTCAAACGAGCAAGCAAAAATCGAACAATTACCGCCAGCGAATCAGAAATGACTCAGGGTCACTATAGTTAAGCTCTAATAAGTGGAAAGTATCTAGAAAAGCATAAATGAATTGGAGTGTCATTACACGATGCTCTATAAATTTCACTTAATTCTCTTAATTATTTAAATTAGAAAAATAGTACACCATTTACCTTTTGAATGAAATAATACTCTCTAAATCTTAAATCATTTGACAAAACTTAAGTTGAATCACTTCATGTATTTTTAGAAAATGTCAATGAAGACATTCAAAAATAATTAGTCCATATGAATTGTTATGGATGGCATGGGGACAAACATATGCAACATAAAAATTGACTAGTTAAGGAGAAATAATGAATAGCAAAAAGATAATGACATATTTACAAATCTGAATCTCTAAATAAGGAAATTTCATGAAATTAAACAAAATGAGGTTTTGAAAAACAAAAGAAAAAATTTCGCCCACCAGGTTTTATCAATTTGTAAATTCTTCCTCAGTTAGTTAAAAGAATGAAATTGGCTGATATTATGACAATACTAGGTAGCATAGATATCATTATTGGAGAAGTTGATCATTGAAATGATAATTGATACAACAGAGATAGAGACTATCAATTCTTTTTCCAAAAGGGAAAAGATCTACAAACTAGCCTCCTTCTTACTAGCATTTTTCCAGGTCCTCTTGAACCAGCATCTTCCAACCTGGTGCTCTCACTTCTCGGACTAGTACAGGTCCAAACCAAAGCCAAAGCTCCACAAGTCTAAGGATAAGTTCCCTCTCTATGGAAGAAAGAGAGTGATTTCTGTAGAAAAAGCAAGCTCCTTAATAATGATTTTCCTTATAAACTAAGAAAACAAATTGCATAAATGACACTTTGAGTATACTCCCCCAACATCCCGAATTCCCACCACTAGACCATCCCACCTCAAACCATCACTCCCCATCCCTTCCTGCCCATATAGTGTTTAGCAAGATTATGTATGGACGCTTTTGGTGTTGTATTTTTTTACAACTTTTTTAACAAAACGTTCTCGACATTATTGTTTGTTTAGGAGAATAATTGTAGATAAAAGTCTGCAATAGGTTTGGCTCAATTCAATTATCATGTCTTGATTATGTGGATTTGAAGGAATTTGATTATTGAATGGGAGTATTTGCCATTTGAGGTTTGTTTTTGTCTATTTGATCTAGAGAATTCATGTATTTCTCCTCCCTCTTTCTTAAACAAAGTTTGACTGGCATCAAAATTTTGCATACATTTCTTATTTATTCTCTTCAATGAAATATAGCTACTCATGCGATGCATACTAGGCGAAATGAAAAAAAAATCATTGAATGAAGCATTCTTAGAACAAAAGTCAAAGTAATTTATTGAACACTTGGCCACAAATACTGTTACCTGAAAATAAATAAAAAATCAAACGCAAATGTTGGGACATTCAAATTCTACCACAACCTTTCCCTCCTCCACTACCACCAGTGTTTGCACTGAATACAAGACCCTCATCTATCTTATTCTATTGGAAGTGACTAATTAATTGTTTATGTTAGTTATGTTAGTTAGTTTATGTTAGTTGAATTAGTTGAGGAATTATCCCATACTATGAGGGTACACTGTAAATATTATAGGGAGCATGTATGTGTATAAATACACATATCACTGTACACAACTTTACCAATTTTTCATTCAATAAGGATACTTTTCCCCTAATTCTTCAATTCCCTCTTCTTCTTGACAGCAGCGACCTCAATTCGATCATTGTATCAGAGCCACGCCACTGACGGCGACGGCGATAAGACTTGAGCAACCTCAAGGGCTCAAGAATGGCAGAAACAAGTCGCGAATCGACTGGAGATCGCGAATCGACTGGAGATCGCGAATCGACTGGATATCACGAATCAATTGAGACACTCGATGCCATGGAGAAGAATAGGAATCATCCTTTATATATTCATCCATCGGACACGCTTGGGAGCATGCTCACTTCGGTCCAACTCACGGGGACTGCTCCCTGTGGAGTAGATCATTGCTAATCACACTTCGCGCCAAGAGCAAACTAGGATTTGTTCTCAGAATATGCAGAAAATCAGACTACAGCCTTGAATTAGAGAAACAGTGGGAAAAATGCAATGCATTTGTTCTCGCATGGATTATGAACACGGTTTCGAAGGAGATATTAAGTGGAATCATGTATGCCTCGGATGCGGCGACAGTTTGGGCAGATTTGAATGAAAGGTTCAACAAAGTGGATGGTTCTAGAAGCTATCAACTTCATCGGGAAATCTGTACCCTAAGTCAAGGTAATCTAACTGTTTCAGGCTATTTTACTAAGATGAGACTCCTGTGGGATGAATTTGATGACCTAGTGGCTCCACCTACGTGTAATTGTAAAAAACTCCAAGATGTATGTTGATCAAATACAGTACCTGCGATTATTTGCCTTTCTGATGGGTCTAAACGATGTATATAGTCATGCGCATAGTCAAATACTTATGATGAATCCTCTGCCAAATGTGAATAGAGCCTATGATATGATTATGTCTGATGAAAGCAGTGAGTGACTGCCAGTTCAAAGGTGAGTAGAGATGTAAATGAGTCTATAGCATTGTACGCTGGGAGAGAAAACTACTATAAAGGAAAAGGAGGTTATGACTCTGTGGAGAGTGGTAATACAGGTAGTGCAGGGAACTTCAACACCTACAAGCAAAGGAGGAATAGCAACTTGTTCTGTGACTATTGTAAAATGCAAGGACACATTAAGGATGTATGCTACAAGCTTGTTGGTTATCCAACTGATTGGAAGTTCAAGAAGAAGTCTGGACCTAATGTGATGCAGAATAGTAGGATGCAAAGGGATCATGACATGGCAAATCATGTAAACATTCCCAGCAATGAAAGGGAATTAAAGGATGCTTTTTCTCCTAATGATCCTATGAAGAATCTTGACACACAGCCTGTTCTTACTCCAAATCAGTACAACAGGATTCTGCACCTATTGGAGGAGGAAGGATCAGCATCTGATTCAAGATCAAGTAAGGGGCTAGATAACAGGGGAAACATGGCAGGTATAATCACCATGAATAATGCTTTATCTATTAATATCATAATATATAGGTAAAGATTAAAAAAGGAGAAGGAAATTGGATAGTAGACTCAGGTGCTACCTGTCACATGACATATAATCTAGATAGACTGTGTCATGCTTCTGAGTATGTTAATAAAATGGTGTATTTACCCAATGAAAAGGCTGCACAAGTGTCACATATTGGATGTTGTAACACAGCTGATGGAAATACATTAGAAGATGTGCTAGTGGTGTCTGCTTTCAAACACAATTTACTGTCAGTATCAAAGCTAACTAGGCAGTTGAGTTGTTCAGTCAATTTTTTTCCTGATTTCATTTTGCTCCAGGACCTCTCCACTGGAAGAGTGAAGGGGATTGATAGAGAAGTGAATGGCCTATACCACTTGCCTGCAACTCTACAATCTGAAGAGAATGAAAAAACACATACAGTGATGATGACACAGCACAGTAGAGCAGAGAGGATGCTGTGGCATAGCAGACTTGGGCATCCATCCACAAGAGTATTGCAACACCTGTTTACAAACACCAACTTCAGTAGTAAAGATGAAAATAGTAGATATTCTATCTGTCCTCTTGCAAAGCAGACTAGATTACCTTTCAATTTGAGTATGTTTAGGGCAATAAATGTCCTTGATTTGCTACATCTTGATGTATGGGGACCTTACAAGACTGCAACACATAATGGTTTCAGATTTTTTTTTTACCATTGTTGATGATCACTCAAGAATGTGTTGGGTATACCTACTGAAATTGAAGAGTGATGTGTTTTCAATGTTAAAGTCTTTCTTAGCACTAGTGAAGACTCAATTTAATAAACATGTTAAGAGGATTAGAACAGATAATGATACCGAATTCTTTAATGCTGACTGTTGTGCTCTACTGGAAGACCTTGGGATAGTTCATGAAAGTAGTTGTCCATACACTCCACAACAAAATGGGGTGGTTGAAAGGAAACACAGACATATACTCGAAGTGGCTAGAGCAATCAGATTTCAAGGTAATATTCCTATCAAGTTCTGGGGGGAATGTGTGTTATCTGCTGTATATTTGATTAATAGGCTTCCCACACCAGTTTTGAAGGGCAAGACTCCATATGAACAATTTCATGGGCACAAAGCAAGCAAAGATCATATGAGAGTCCTAGGTTGTTTGTGCTATGTAACCAAAGTGATCAAACAGGACAAATTCTCACCTAGAGCTGAGGCTTGTGTATTGATGGGGTATTCACCCACATAGAAGGGATACATATTATATAGTCTATCCCAAGAGAAATTCATCATCAGTAGAGATGTGACATTCAAGGAAAATATGTTTCCCTTCAAACAGATGGTCAGTAACCAGCAACCACTGTTCTGCACTAATCCAGCTGCATCCTCAGATAGTTTTCTTGCTTGTGATGAAGATGAAGAGCTCCCTGTACCCATTGCAGCAGGTGATGTGCACATAGATACTGATCCTGTGGTTCCCAATGATGATATTTCAAAACCAGTAGCTGATTGCAATACTCAAGCTGATGCTATCAACCCTGCCACTGAGCAGGTGGCTAGAAGTGAAGATGACATGCCTAGGAAGTCCACCAGAAGATCTCATCCACCTATTTGGATGAAAGATTATATGACTCAAACAACCAAGGCCTATTCCTAAAGTAATTATGTGTCCTATGACAGTGTATCACCAAAGTATCAAGCTTACTTATCCATGTTTTCCACAGAAACTGAGCCAAGAAATTTTGTGGAAGCAGCAAAGGACAGCAGGTGGAGGAATGCAATGCAGAAAGAGATACAAGCTCTAGAGGAAAATAGAACCTGGAAGATAGTTCAATTGCCAGAAAGGAAGAATATTGTCGGCTGCAAGTGGGTGTTCAAGATCAAATATAAAGCAGATGGTCAAATAGACAGGTTCAAGGCTAGACTTGTGGCTAAGGGCTACAGCCAGACTAAAGGTATCGATTACCAAGAAACCTTTGCTCCAGTTGTAAAAATGTCAACTGCTAGGTCTATCATAGCATTGGATACTGCCAAGGATTGGAATATTTTCCAAATGGATGTCTTTAATGCCTTTCTACAAGGTGATTTACTTAAAGAGGTTTACATGGAGCTGCCTCAAGGTTTCTACACTGCTGAGAAGGATAAG
>JAABOM020057642.1:0-14882 GCA_011800125.2 Solanum clarkiae
TCAGATGTGGTACTAAAGTCCACAACTAGTTTTATTAACTAATTTTTGTATTATGTGATTGAAACATGTTTATTAGGTTATCACTCTTTATTATTTCACTTGTCTATATATATATATATAGAGAGAGAGAGAGAGAGTTGGTATTAAAGTAATTAATATTGATTACATTAAAAAGAGTTAAGGACAAATTAATAAGTAAATTTCTTATTCATAAGTTTTAGAGGTCATCTAAAATAAAAATGTGACAACTAAAATAGGATGCAAAGAGTATATATTTTTAAAATTTTGGAGACAGATTAACTAAAATAAGTAATAAAATATATAAAACTACTCATAATTCATGAATAACTCTATAATTATTAAAACTTTTCAATATATGACTCCAAATTTGAATATATTGAAAAGAGCTAAATCAATTAAAATAGGACAAAGGAAATATAAAATTACTATAAATACCTATTTAGTACAAATAATTGACCAAACATATTAGCAGAAACAATGTAGTCACCACCAAAAGACCTTCCGTCGAAACAATTTCTTCGTCGCAACCAACTAATTTTTCAGCCACAATTTAGTAGGAATATTTGTGGTGACGGTGATTAAGTCGCCACTTATATGTTAATATTTTGTGGCGATTTTAAGGGTCATCGCTAAAACTAAATATTTTGTTGCAACATATATTTGTCACCACTGATTCATCACAATCTATGGCGATGGTGATTAAGTCACCACTAATATGTTATATTGTGTGGCGATTTCAAGGGTCGCCGCTAAAACTAAACATTTTGTCGCAACATTTATTTGTCGCCACTGATTCATCACATCTTGTGGCGACAAGATACATCGCTACTACAAGTCATCACAAAAGCTCTGATTTCTTGTACTGCTAATATTTCCATAGATATAGGATTCTGTCTAGTTTACATTATATTGTATTCATTTTATCAGATTATAACTACATGGGATCAATGACCACAATTTTTCAACAATTAGTCTTCTTTTCCTGTGCCACGTTACAACAACCCCCCCCCCCCCGAGAAAGACAAAACAAACACTAGGCATCATCTCAATCTCCAAATCGACTAAAGAGAACATATGTATGCATGTACCTCATTGAATGGAAATGGCTCCATTGATACACTTCTGTTTATTGTTCTTTCTCTGCCTTCTA
Organism: Solanum clarkiae; assembly: GCA_011800125.2. NCBI lineage: Eukaryota > Viridiplantae > Streptophyta > Magnoliopsida > Solanales > Solanaceae > Solanum > Solanum clarkiae. The sequence continues at coordinate 1,172 of JAABOM020057642.1, forward strand.
TTATGGAAACAATAATATATTTTAATCTTAGTGGAGAAAACGCAGCCCATTAGACGCAAGATTAGTGTAAAATTAAAACATTGTACAACTTGATCACATTTAAGTTCAGCTGGCATGACTAAGAAGCCCAGCAGGCTTAAGTTTTGCTTTATCCTTCTTAAGCAATATTAAATCAATATTTGCCTTCTAAATTCCAAGGCAATCATGCTATTAGGATCTGGTAAGATCTACTAAAATTGTTCTGATGATGAAAAACGAAACCAAGTTTAGGATGCAGTACCAGGAATATGGACACAGGAAAAGAGGCCGAATCCTACAAGGAGAAGGAGTGCTAAAAAAGGAAGTAGAATCGGAATAGAACTCCTACAAGGAAAAGTTGTAGTGCCATATTTATGAAGGAGTCTTGGAGAAGGACTCTTCTAGGGTCAAGTATAAAAGGCAAATCAACAACCCTAGAAGAGTCATGCTTTTGCAAATCTGAAAACGACATTCATCACGTAGGAGCAACTGGCATGAGGGCATTCAAGCAAGATCTAGAGTTATGTTTTCTTGTTTGTTCAATTGTTATCAATTCTGTTAAAATTATTGTTGAGTGACAATTATTGTAAGAAATTATTTTTTTCTGATAGAAAACTGAGTAGGGAGCCGGTTTGACTCTCTTTGTTGCGAGTGCTGTGTGAGGAGATTGGGTGTTGAGTGTTGTGAGATTGTAAGCTTAACATTCCTCAGTTTTGAAGTAGTGAAGTTCCAGAAATCTTAAGGGGTAAGTACTGGTTGTTTCTCCATTGAGTATAGAGTTTTTCCACTATACATCTGGTGTTCCTTTATTTACTGCTTTGATATCTGGTCTGCATATAGAACCTGGTTTATTCTTGTGATAGCTGTAACCATTTTTTCAATTGGCACTAGAGCATGTCTTTTTGACTAAAGGCAAACTACCTCGAAAAGGATCATGGTAGCTCCTCTTACCTCTCAAGAAGGAGCCTCTCAAACCAGGCCACCACTATTTAATGGTAACTATTATGGTTGGTGGAAAAATCGCATGATGGACCACCTTATAGGGGAAAGCCTGGATCTCTGGAACATTATACTAGACGAACCAACGATTCCAATGAAGGTTGCATTGTTCCAAACACTCGAGTTCCTAAGGAACGCACTGAATGGGATGTTGCTGATAAGCTCGCAACCTAAAACAATGCCAAGGAAAAAAAGATTTTGATCTATGCTATAGGTCCTAACGAATACAACAGAGTCTCTGCCTACCAAGGTACGAAGGCGATCTTGGATACTCTACAGACTGCGCATGAAGGAACCACCCAAGTCAAGAAGGCTAAGATCGACAACCTCAACAGACAGTATAAACTCTTGAGAATGTTGAAAGGAGAAAGCATCCAGGATATGCATATTAGGTTCACATCTATAATGAATGAAATTTATTTATTTGGAGAACTTATTCTAAATAGGAAGGCCATCCGAAAGCTCCTGAGTGTCCTTCCTGAATCGTGGCAAAGTAAAGTGGAAGCTATCGCTGAGGCTAGGGACATGGATACCTTGACCATGGATGAGTTGATAGGAAAACTACTGACCTATGAATTGAAGAAAAACCAAGAGACAGAACTTAGAGGCAAGCGGAAGGAGAAGAACCTGGTTCTTACAGCTACTGAGAAGGAAGACTTTGGAGAGGAAAATATTGCCCTGGAGACCAGACATTTCCAAAGATTGCCGAGGATAGGCCGAGGAGGTCAGAGAAGAAACTCTCAAAGAAATACAGACAAGGATATCAGAGAACAACTATGCCACAAAGCCCTAACCACTTCATCAAGTTCTATCCCCTGTGGGCCCTGGAATATAAGAAGAATAATTTTTAGAAGGCCAAGGAACCTAGGAATGAGCAGTACGTTCTCCAGGACAGAAAAATGACCAACCAAGAGGCTGATTTTTCTGTCAAAGGGGCACTTGCATCTTTAGGCAACACCTCTGGTGAGGAATCAGATAGAGAAGCTCTGTAGTCCTTCATGGCTATTAAGGATCTGACAAATATGATTTTGTGGCATATCTAGCTCTAGAAGAATCTGATGATGAGAGCAGTGGGATTAAAGCTGAAACTCTGGTCGATGTTGAACTGAACATCCTTGACATTAGAATAGAGTGTGATGATGAGAACGTGACACTAATGGCAGGAGCAGATCCTACCGAAGAAGACAGTTCCCTGCAGCAAACCAAGATAAGCTTCGAACATGTTAAAAAGAACATGACCGGCTACACTAAGAAAAAGCTTGAAACTTTGTCACTAGTCTTAATTGATGCTTACTTATCTATTTGTGACACCAAAGAAAACCTTCTGGAAGATTATTGTGACACCCCCATAACTCTATCCTCACAGGTACCCTATGTGTCAAGCCTCATTCTTATATGTGAGAAGTGTATTAGGGTCATAAGAGACCCCTAGTACTTAGTTGAGTTCAAAACTTTCTATAAATTGACTTTCTAAAGTTTTGGATTATGCAAGGGTCAACTTTAAATGATCATAACTCTTAGCATACAAAGAACTATGTGTCCTATGACCTACCAAACGAAATCACATTGAATTAGCTTTCTAATGCAACTGATTTCACCTCGTTAAGAGTTTGGAGTCAAAAGTAATGGTCATTTTATTGAAGACTGTCACGTGCAAAATTGCTCTACGAAACCTCTTTATGGGCCGTAAAATGAACTACGATCCATTTGCTAATTCGTGGAGAAAGAAAGTTCCTAAAATATCAATTTGTGTCCCCAGACTTTACAAACCCATCTGCGGGTCGTAGAACCTTCCACGGGTTGTAAAATGGGCTTGTAAAATGAACCAAAAACACCGAAATAGGGCCAAAAGTTTACGAAAGGGTCCCTACTGGTTGTGGAAACTTTTACGGGCTGTAAATGGGCCCATAGACGACTTTTGACAGCTTTTTAAGAAAGGGTATTTTGGTCTATTTTCACCCTTTCTAAGCCTAGAGTTGACGTTTTTACACCTAAATAAAACCCTAAATATATCAAATTAATATTTTTACGCTAAAACACTCTCTCAAACATAGAAACAAGGTTTCAAGGGAGAAAAGAGCTAGGGTTTGAAGGAAAACTTGAGAATTCTTCCAATCTCTTCCAAGATTCAAAACTTCCAGGTATGTAAGACTAACCAAAATATGGAGTCTGTTCTTCCATGTGTCTCATAACCCAAATTGATGGTGATGTGAGTAAATTGAGTCTCCCATGAATGTTTCTTGGAGGTTTTTCTTAAATTCTAATGCATATCTATATAATTTTGAATGAATTACCATTTATGAATTAAATACTTGAATTACATGATTTTGCCATACTACATGAACCCTATCATGATTTCTTATTATTATTTTTTATATATTTTACTTAAATGAGCTTGTAGGAGCATTATTTGAGGCTAAAGAGTATATGGAACCCTCAACACTTTAATTCTACATTTGTTATCCTAAATGGTATGAGTTATGGTGATGCGTGATTGAGTCCTTATGAGTCAAGAATTGAACCTAAAAATGATGTAACCAAAGGGTTGATAGTTGATGTGATGAGTTGAGTTGATGAAGGTCCAATGAAACTAGATGAATGAGTTAACCATAGGGTTGATGTCTCATGAGCATGTTGAGTCTTGAGAGGAGTATTGAGTACCGAATTAAGTAAGAGTAAGTACAACTCAAACTCAATTACTATATAGCCGGCGTTGAAGAGGATTCAACTGTAAAAATAGATGTTTCCTATTGTCGCAAAATGAGGACTTGATGTTACCGATTTTGGATCCATTGATGGGATGTCTTATACCCCCTGTAGGGTATTGGATGGATGTGGCAACTACATTGCTTCATTTTATCATTATTATCTCATAGGTGATGGTTGTCGATTAGAGAAACTCCCAAATAGGCCTTGATAGTACTCTTGAGTGGATGATGAGATGTTGATGGTAGATGAGTAGTCATTGCCTAAACTGCATTCTTACTTTAGACTCTTGACATGATGATTGAGTTTCCTATTTCTTGAGTTGAGCTATTTGAGTTGATGTTATTCTTCTTATACATATTTCTTCTGCCTTTTTACATACACATACATTCCACGTACTGACGTCCATTTGGGCCTGCATCTTTTCATGATGCAAAGGCAGGTACTAGCGGTCATCAATAGGTGCACTATTGAGGACGTATTTGTTTTCAGTTGATTTGTGAGCCCTCCCCTACTCTCGGAAGACATTATGTTTTCATTCTAACTTGAGTTAGACTTATCTTGTTCTATTTAGAGGTAGCCATAGGTCCGTCATTGGCACCATTACTCAGATGTTTTAGAGGTTTCATATACTGAACTGTCGATGTGATTGGATTTTATTTTGACTAGCTTACTTTCATGCTGGTCTTACTTAGTTCATGGATGAAGGGTTTGGACTTTGGCCTTTATTTATCATTTTTCGTTTCTTGTCTTTGTGGATTCTTATACACTGTTGTCTTTCACTATTAGAATATGATTGAATGAATGTGATGAGGTCAAGTGGTTCGCTTGGGGGCTAGCGATAGTCTCTAAGTGCCGGCCATGCCAAGGGTACCCTCCTGAGGCATGACAATTATGCTCAGTTGATATCTAAATATATGAGCCTTGAAAATGTTAACGGTAAACTCCAAAAGGAGATTGACAGTCTCAATTCTTCCAGAAAAGAGAAATGTGTCATGAATCATGCTCGATTGGCCTTAGAAGAAAAGGCATAGAATTTAGGTAATGAGCTAATGAACTTAACTAAAAGAAACAAAGCTCTTCACAAGGAAATTGAGTAGACCAAGGCTAAATTAGAGCACAATATGAAGTGGATTAGGTCCTCCTCAATGCTTGATGATATGATGCTAGGTCAGTCAACTACCAAGTATAGGATTAGGTTCAAAATAAGCGAACATAAGAGGATCGTGGATGACACCAGCATCCTATGTACTTTGTATGGCAAGTCAGGTCATGTTAGAGATAGGTGTGACAAGAATGCTAAAGTTGTTAAAAGTAACCTTACCTGTATAAATAGGACCTATGGGAAAAAATGAAAAAAATCTGGCTCTCTCAAGAGGACCCTACCAAGAAGGTCAAAAAGGGATATGATTCATCCTTTCTATAACCACAAGTGACCCAAGTGGATCTGGGTACCCAAACCTAGCCCTTGCTAATCTGTGCAGGAACTAATAGAAGAAAAGCTGAAGCAGTAGTACCTAGATAGTGCATGTTCCAGATACATGAAAGGAGACATGTGTAATTTCCTTCTATTGAATGATTTCCAAAGCAAAAAAATTGGCTTTGGAAATGGAAAGTAAGGAGAGATCAAAGGACTTGGGAAATTAGGATTGTCCTAATACCAATGCATTGAAAGTCTATACTTTGTTGAGGGACTAAAGCACAACTTGCTGAGTATCTCTCAAATATGTGATAAGGGGCATGATGTGCTATTCACCGCATTTGAGTGCAAAGCGACTAACTCAACCTCTAAGAAGCTATACCTGAGGGGAAAGAGACACAAGAATATGTACAAGGTTGACATAAAAAGGCCAAAAAATCCTATGCTGAAATATCTTAGTGCCATGAGTAACGAGAAAATCTTGTGGCACAAAAGGCTAGGACATGTTAGTGTCTCAATGATAAACTGATATCCAAGGAACTGGTACTTGGACTACCAGAAGAAAAGGTCAGTGAAGATCAAGTCTACTGTGCTTCTGATTAAGAAAAGCATGTCAAAAGAAGTTTTCAGCTAGTCGATCTGGTTAGCACTCACAAACCCTTAGAACTGGTTCACATAGATCTCTGCGGACCAATGCAAGTTCAGAGTCAAGGATGTAATGGGTATGCCTTTGTACTTGTGGATGACTACTCAAGATTTACATGGACATATATTTCTTAAAGTCAAAGGACAAAACTTTTGATGTGTTCACCATATTTTCTAAAATAGCACAAAGGAAAATGTGGTCTAATGAGTTTGAGCTCTGATCATGGTACAAAATTTGAGAACTCAAAATTCTTAAAATTCTATATAGAGAATGGGGTAGTTTACAATTTCTTTGCCCCCAAAACACCACAACAAAATGGAATTGTTGAAAGAAAAAATAGATCTTTAGAAGATATAGTTAGAACTATGTTGATAGCCAGCAATCTTCCGTAGAGCTATTGGGCTGAGGCTATTAACACCACTTGCTACTTCATCCACAAATGCATGATCAGACCTATCCTAAACAAAACATCCTATGAATTACTTAAAGGTAGAAAACCCAATCTGGCTCACCTTAGATACTTTAGTTGTGCATGCTACGTGCACAACAACGAAAAGATGCACTAGCAAAGTTTGATGCTAAAAGTGATAAGGGAATCGTCCTACTTTTCACAAAGCAAGGCATACAAAGTGTTCAATAAAAGAACCAAATGTGTTAAAGAAAGTGCATATGTTATATTTGATGAGGCCAATTTCTTAGACGAGAAAGTTTTACAGGAATAGGTGCATGAACTAGGGATGGCAAATCACAAAGAGACACATATGATGATGAGGGAAATAGCATAAGTCTTACTGTTCTTCCAACTCAATAGGTACTCCCTCCCACTCATACCTCTAAGGCAGGGCATTTGATGGAGCGGGACCCTCAATAATGATCCATGATGACACAGTAAAAGATGATCAAGGTCATGACTAGAAACACAAGAGTTCTCACTCCCTAGAAAACATGTTGAGTTCCCTGGATTCCAGTATAGCTACCAGATCGAAGCTAAAAAACATGAGTGCCTTCTCCACCTATATATCCCTTGTTGAGCCCAAAGAATATCAATGATGCTCTACTGGATGATGAATGGATCTTCGCCATGCAAGAAGAACTTCTTCAGTTTTAGCATAGCAAAGTGTGGCACCTGGTTCTCCCTTTTCAACATCGTACTTTCGTTGGAAGAAAATGGGTACTTAGAAACAAATTGGATGAGCAAGGTGTTGTGACTAGAAATAAAGCCATACTTGTGGTTCAAGGTTACAACTAAGAAGGAGGATTCAACTGTGATGAGACTTTTGGCCCTACTGCAGCAATTAAAGCCATACAGATATTGATTGCGTTCGCATCTTACATGGAGTTCAAACTATATCGGATGGATGTAAAAAGTTCCTTCCTTAATAGGTATCTTCAAGAGGAAGCATATGTGAAGCAACCTGTGGGTTTGAAGAAAATAAACACCCAAACTATGTGTACAAGCTAGACAAAGTACTGTACAAGTTGAAGCAGATACCTAGAGCTTGGTATGATCAACTGTCAAGTTATCTATTAAGTCATGGATTCCTTAGAGGCAAGATAGACAAAATACAATTCCCCAAAAGTAAAGGAAAGCATGTGTTCATCGTTTAGGTCTACGTTGATAACATCATCTCTAGAGGAATTGATGAAGCCCTTGGAGCAGAATTGCAAAACGTATGGGCAGTGAGTTTGAGGTAAGTCTGATGGATGAGTTGATCTTCTTTCCAGGACTTCAAATTCATGAGACGAAAGAAGGAATGTCAATCCATCAATATAAATACATCAAAGAGTTGCTCATAAAGTGTGGAAAGCAGGATGCCAAGATCAGCAACACTACTATGGCACAACTAAGATGGATGCAGATGAAGCAGGTATTGGTGTGGATGATTGGATCAATATTATCTCTCACTGCTAGTAGGCCTGACATAGTATTCAGTGTGGGTATGTGTGCATGCTTTCAGTCAATACCTTAAGGATCCCACCTAGAAGCTATAAAACAGATCGTGAGATATCTCAAAGGAACTATAAACCTAGTCCTTTGGCACCCCACTGGGTCTTCCTTTAAACTTGTTAGCTTTGATGATGCTGACTATGCAAGATACCTAGTTGATCAAAAAGGTACCTTGAGAATAGAACACTTCTTAGGACCATTTCTGGTATCGTTTGCTACGAAGAAACAAAATTCAGTGGCCCTATCCATTGTTGAGGTTGAATATGTGCCTGTTGCATCCTGTTGTGCTCAACGCTTATTGATCAAACAACAGGTACTGGATGTTGGAGTTTAAGTAGATTGCATACAAATATTGTGAGACAACATAATTGCAGTAAATGTAGCCAAGAACTTGGTGCATCACAAGCGTACTAGGCACATAGATATTCGCCATCACTTTCTGTATGACAATTTTGAGAAAGGTCACATTGAAATGACTTTCTGCAAAATTAAAGATCAAATGGCTGACATATTACCAAAGGACAGGGACGTGAATACTTTGTGCTCAATCACCATCATCTCGGGATTAATCAGGTCACATGAATAACACTTCTTCTTCATCTTGATATTTATTTTGAGTTCAAGTGTTGTAGTAAATAAGTGACCACTTCATTTGCATGCAAGAACATAAACTACTTCATTGTACTTGGACTCCCTCTCAAGGAACTATTGATATTACCCATAGTTTCCTCATCTAGAACAACGCAATAAAATGAGGAGAAGCTAGTTCACCCAATTCTAAATCAGGTATGCTTCTTCCTTCCTATGTATGAAACATGTTGATATATGCATATTCCATTAAAGATATTGTCTAGAGTCACTATAAAGAGAACCTGGTTCCCTCTTTATGTCTTCACTCTGACCCGTACCTTTCTTTTGGCAGAAAGCTTGCTGGCTTAAAGAAAATGATCACTTTTCTGGGGATTTCAACATCGGTTCAATGTGTTAGTTCTTGCAGGCGCATCTTTTCAATCATTCACTACAACCTCTTTTTATTACCAAAGACTCCCCCTTTTAAACTGAACATTTACTCCATTCACATCACTTTCCCTTGTGATTTTTCCTTGTCCAAGAAAGAATCCTCTTTCAAAGAAAGATCCTCTCTCCAACTCATTGGGAAAAGTAGCTACCATAGTATCATTTCTGATTCGGTCTCCAATGCCACTGCACCATCACCTCCCCAAGCTTTGTCTCAAAGTGAACTACCATCTTCACCCTCCTCAGCCTATTATCAGTCCCCACCACCATCCCTGCCAGCTAGAGTCCCCTCGCCACCATGCCCACCACTAGTCGACCTCTATCTCCACAAGCCCCAATTGCCTCCACCCATCCTTTTTTCTCTCCCTCACCCTCTCCTGACCTACCACATTCTCCTTCCCATTCTCCATTGGGTGTGTCCAAACCTTATTAAAGTAATGTCACCCTACCCATCCCTCAACATCATCGCCTTATCAACGTAAGCACATCCTCCTCCTCCCAAGACAATACTCCGCCCTTCCTTATTTCCCCACTAAACCCTAACCTTCCACCTCTCGTTATACCACCACCGTTACTGGTGCCCTTAGCCACCCTACACCTTCCCAATTCCCAGCCCGATCTCCTAATACTTCAGACTCAATGGACGATGTGCCACTCGCGTGTGTCCATCATAGGGTTGTTCAATATCCCAAGAAAGTGTCTACTACATCAAGAACCACTCCTATCTGCTCTCGTGCACCCTTGACACACAACAAATGAAGTTTAACTACTCTGGATGAGGCAAAGTCCAGTTGGAAAAGATCCATTGTGGTACGTCTCCAGTATCCCCCCCTTCCATTTCTCCTGTTAGAATGGCTTCATCCCCTAAGGGTCCCCTGCACCTGTTTCTCCCACTACTGCTTCTATATCCTCTAAGGTTAATAAGCATGTGGAAAAACTTATCACAATGGGGACACTAAACTACTTTGGGTCTAAAGTGATGCGTAGGGGATAAGTAATCCACCAAGAGGTACGCCAGTTCCCTTTAGTGGATAAAAGGTGCACTAAATTAGCTACTCAGGGTGGTTACATATGTTTTTGGATGTAGAGCCTATGGTTTATGAGCAAGAAGTGGTGTAATGTTTTATGTGAATCTGACTGTTTTGGAGGGTAGTATAGCTACATCTAGAGTTCAAGGTGTGGAACTGGTGTTTGACAAAGTTAAGTTAGGTGAAATCTTAGGAATTCTATTTATTGGGTTGATGGAATATGTTTGGAGTTAGGATGAAGATTGTGTGACCTCTAAATGCACTCATGGCAGGGTGTCTAATGTGCCAAAGAAGACACTGAAGGGGGAAATGCCTCCATTTTGAAGTTGTTGTTCGAAGTGGTCTATAAGGGGGTTCTACCTATGGAAGAATGTTTACATGAGGTGACATTTAGGGACATGGGACTCGCTTATACCACTGACCTCAAGGAACTTGTTTACCGGGCCCCCTTCATCATCTGGCATATGGCAAGATTTATTGATTCTTCGCCTGACTATCACCAGCTGGCATTTGGAAGTTTTTTGACTCGTGCCTTTAAGGCGTGTAAAGTCATATTATGTGCAAATAGGCATTTGACAAAAACGGATATGATTAATAGGACTACCGCCCTATAGTGTGACTATCTTCTTGCTACCCCTCTGCAGGACCTATGTTGCGAATGATGCTAGACCTGTAGGTTACTTGCGCTGAACAGGTTAGACTTCAGACGTAGGTAGATGAGTTAAAGGATCAATTGGGGGAGGCTCAGGCTGAAGTGGGTCGACTTAAGGATCAACTCCTCTGTCAGCATTAGGATCACAATACTAGGGTTGACGTCTCTTGAAGATGCTTGGATCAACCCCCTCCTCCTCTGCTCCTCACCCTTAATTCTCTTTGTCCTCCTTTTTGGCTTTATAGAATTTTCTTTTGGTTCTCTTTTTGGTTGCTACAGACAATTATTTTTTTGGATGCATATATATTTTTACTTGTTGACAATGGTTGGCTGGCAGTTTATCTGGTTGTGAATGATATTTGATATGTTATCTCTCTTACTTCTTTGCGCTTATTTCTACTTGTGAATGTCTAATATCCTCAATTTTATGTTGTTGTGCCTTGTGAGACAGCTAGTTTATGTGCTTGTGCCATTGTTAGTTACCTTTGTTTGTACTTACTTTTCTTTTTGAGATGTCAAAAGGGGGAAGTAGTGCAATGCAGGTATATCACAGACAAGTTTGCAATCATCAAAAAGGGGAAATTTGTTAGGATCTACTAAAATTATTTTGATGATGACAAACGGAACTAGATGCAGGTTGCGGTACCAGGAACATGGACATAGCTAAAGAGGTAGAATCCTACAAGGAGAGGGAGTGCTAAATAAGGTAACAGAATCAGAACAAGACTCCTATAAGGAAAAGTTGCAGTGCCATATTTACATAGGAGTGTTGCAAGATTGTAACCTTAACATTTTTGAAGTAGTGAAGTTGCAAAAATTCTATGAGGGTAGGTAGTAGTTATCTCTCCCTTGAGCAAGAAGTTTCTTCACTATACTCTAATGTTCCTCTAATTACTGCATTGATATCTGGTCTGCGTGTAGAACTTGGTTTACTCTAATGACTGTCGTAGTCATCTTTTCACATGCAAATAACAAAAATTGTTATAATGTATACTTTTTTAGGCTCTAATATTTAAACGCAACCTAGATTCTAATCCTAATGAGTTTCTGCTTACCAGTAAAAATGCTTACAAATATAATATCAGAAATCTCATTCTCTATGTCCAAGTAACACTCTATGTACATCAGCTATTGAACGAGAAAAGTAGAGACCCATTGTGCACATTATTTATTGTAATGATCTAGCACAATCAATGCTCTGGACTAAACTTTTGAGATGCATATAGAAATAATATGTGAATAAGATAATTAGGTACCATATCAGAAGCTGGTGAATTTTTTGTATCCAATATCGGGTGGAAAATAACACCAGCAGCTGAGATAATCTTGCCCATCCATGTGTGGCCACTTGACTTTTCGAAACTCTTGATTATATTCTTAAAATAAGTCAGAACCTCTTCTCCAATATCTTGAAAGGTAAATAGAATTCTTCAGTGCACCTCTACCACCTCCTATTTATAACTTGCCTACTTTTATTGAAAAAATTATTACTTAATAAGAGAAATGGAGAGCATGCAAGAAGTATATGAAGTTCAATGATTGTCAAGAGTCTCTTTAATAGTTCAAGAGTTATATATCTATAGATGAATATGTGATATAAATAAACTTTAATAGCTCAAGAGTTATATATCAAAAAGTTTGATCAACAGTGATTTGACACTCTAAAAAGACTTCAAAATATTTAATGACCAAAAATTAATATTTTTATATTATGACTAACAAATGAAAGTTTTATCAACAAATAAAAATTGAAAAGCATATCTCTAGAAGATGGTGAACATATAGAACCTATGGCCTTAGTCCCCTACTACCATTCACTCACATTAATCATAAATTTAGGTCTTGGTTCAATTAACAATCCAAAAAAATACAAAGTACCTATATCGACAAAGCAATGAATATTGCCATTATGAATAGAGTGAAGCAAACTTGAATGAAATTGGAAATGAATTGCATGAAAAGGATAATCAGAGGAGCCACCAAAACTAAAGTATACCATATAAATAGTAATATTAGAGAAGAAAATACAGGACAAAACAAGAACGATTTTCAAGTTTAAAAGAATATGAACATTGGAGAAGTACGAAATATGACCTGTCCTTGACTGATATTCACCATATTCCAATGTGTTGCATCATCATTTTTTTCTGCAAGAATACATGTAATAAAAATGTTATGTATTAGAATTTATATATAGGTTATTCTATGAATATTAAATGCATAATATAAATGTCAAGTTGACAGGAACATTGAATATGTTATACGTGTCTAGGAATATCAATGTCAAATATGCAAACATCTCTAGTAAAATGTCTCATCAGAACCATGATCTGGATAGCACAAAATTAATACTAGTCTCTCCAACTCAAGTACAATATTCGATTGTAAAGCAAAAGGTTATGGTAAGTTGAGAGTTTTATGACCCGTAACAAGAAATTATCTTTATTTGTTATGAATCTTTCATAGAAGGGAGGTCATAAGCATCTATACAGTAAAATTTATTTTCAAAACTTACTCGACAAGGAATTTTGCTACCTTAGGACCATTATAATTATGACTGTCATTCAAGAGAGTATATGTTGAATAACATTTGTATATTCAACTTGCTTTTTATTAATTTTTATTTTATTTTATTTTCAAAGGAATAAAGGAGATGAGAGAAAGTACAAGTTCACATACAAAGAAAAGGGATAGAGTTCACCGGTTAAGAAAAGGGATTGGCTCAAGAAATCTTGAAAGGAAAAAAAAGAGAGAATCATTCTCCATAATCCCTTACTTTCCTGTGAAACAAAACCTCAGGAAGAAAACATCAAAATCAACAAATGTACAACTAAACAAAAATTAGACACTCATTACCATTGACACGAGGTTCCTTCTTTTTAGGCTGTTGAGGCCTTATAGACCTTGACAATGGAGGGGCTGGAAGGCCAAACACTCATGAATAATCATCTTCCATTTTCTACTTATTGTTTGATTTAGGTTTATTTGATTTGAAATGGTATATATAGTCTTAGAGGTAGGGAGTTTGGGCACGGCCCCAGCAAATAGAGGAGAGGTTTCTCGCCCAAAACAAAAGGTTTCAGTGGAACAAGGCTTAATAGCGCCTAAAAGGAAAGGGATGGTTGGGGTGATTAATCCCTATAGTAGGAGTAGGAGCGGGTTCGGGGTAAAGAAGGAAAGAAAGGGTTCTCACCCACCAGGAGCGGTAAGAGGACTTTCTCCGCCAACAACGAGAATACTTGAGAATAACGGATTTGGGCTCATCGAGATGAGAATA
>JAABOM020057643.1:0-14880 GCA_011800125.2 Solanum clarkiae
TGAAATCTAGATTCTTCCTTGGCACATAAAGGCACTTACCAACTCCGACACAACTATTAACCGTGTCTCCACTCTTTCAATCTTCATATGCTCCCATCCATAGTCACTTTCAAAACTGTATACATACGTGGATACCAAGTTACATGGGTTCTTGTCGCTAAATAAAGTTCACGAGTTATTTCATCTCATATGCATTTCATTATTTGTATAGCATACTCTTTTCATTGTCATACTGTCTTGTATGATTATTTACAAGTCACATGCTACATCTATAGTCTTACAGCTCTATTATTATGACCACCAAAAGAATCATCTCGAAGATAATTGAAAGGTAAAGTATATTTCTTATTGATAGGTGGTAACCCGAGGGGTGGAATAATCACCTAGCCAGGGTCGATCTTATCACCGGGGGTAGCCCAACGGGTGAAAGAAAAAACCTAGCCAGGGTCAATCCCGATATAGATTTACCACTGATCAGCTGGTCATTTGTATTACATGCTGTGCACAGATTATACAGTAAAGGTAAAGTAATAAAAAGAACATAAAGTACATGATCCCACAATATAACTAAAGGTGGTCTCTTATCCTACTTTATATACAATATTTCCTGCCTTATATGTTCAGTACATTATCTCATGCTGACATCCCTTACAGGGGGCCTGCATTTCATATTGCAGGTATATGTGTTAGTAGCTCTCCCCAGTAGGAATACATGATATCCAGCTGCTGTTACCAAGCTCCAGGTTGCTTCAGAGCTTTGTATGTCTAGAGACTATATTTTTGTATTATATAGTTAGTCAAGGCGGGGCCTGTCTCGACCCTTCTCAGATACTTTTCCTTATCTAGAGGCTTGTAGACTATGTAAATTAAAGTGTGGTCAAATCTCGTACTTCAAACAACGTGGCCCCAATGACCTAGTCATATGCATTTCCTTTTGGCTTGTTATTACTGTTTACTTTCTTAAAAGTATGTTGAATGTAGAAACCCCTTATAATACGTCTAGAAAGCACGTGCATACATGTTGGTTCTCCCAAGCCTTATCGGCAATGGGTGCCAGTCTGTCTTAACGGGACTTTGGGTATGACACTACCGGAAGGGCTAGAAGGATAGTTGTGTATTGTAATGCCTCTAGGGTTGGTTTGGGTTGTGTGTTGATGCAAAATAGTAAGGTGATAGACTATGCTTCTAGACAACTCAAAATACATAAAAAGAATTATCCTAGTCATGATCTTGATTAAGCCGCCATGGTCTTTGCTTTGAAAATTTGGCATCACTATTTGTATGGTTTGCATGTTGATGTGTTCACCAATCATAAGAGTCTCCAATATGTCTTCACTCAAAAGGACCTCAACTAGAGACAAAGAAGGTGACTAGAACTTCTTAAGGACGATGATATGAGTATGCATTATCATCTCAGTAAGTCTAATATGGTGGCCGATAATTTGAGTAGGGTGTCCATGGGTAGCCTAGCACACGTTGATGATAGTGGCAAAGGAGTGGATAATGAGGTCCATCGATTGGCTAGATTGTGAGTTAGGTTAGAAGAGGTGGATAATGAAGGTGTTGTGGTAGTTGATGGCTCTAAATCTTCATTGGTTGAGGAGGTGAAAGCTAAGAAAGATCTTGACCCCACTTAATTAGGATTGAAAGCTTTGTTAAAGGGTGGTAAGGTAGAGGTTTTCTCCCAAGGGGGAGATGTTCTTCTTAGATACCAAGGCAGGTTATGTGTACCTTGTGTTGATGGCCTAAGAGAAAAGATTCTTGATGAGGCTCATGGTTCTTCCTATTCTATTCATGCCGGTTCTACTAAAATGTATAGAGATTTGAGAGAGGTGTATTGCTGGGGAGGTATGAAGATAGACATTGTCAAATTTGTTTCCGGTTGTCATAGTTGCCAACAAGTCAAAGCTGAACATCAAAGTCCAAATGGCTTAACCCAAGACATAGAGATTCCTACTTGGAAGTGGGAGGAGATTAATATGGATTATGTGGTTGGCTTGCCCAATACTAGGAAGGGTTTTGATTCCATTTGGGTTGTGGTTGATAGGATGATGAAATCAACTCACTTTCTACTAGTTAAGATCACATATAGGGCTGAAGAACATGCTAGGTTGTACATTCATGATTTGGTGAGGTTACATGGGGTTCCTTTGCCCATCATATGAGATCGTGGTGCTCAAGTTTCTTCACATTTTTGGAGGTCCTTTCAAAGGGGTCTCGGTAAAAGAGTTAAACTTAGTATGACCATTCACCCTCAAACGGATGGCCAAGCCAAAAGAACTTTCCAAAACTTGAGGATATGCTTAGGGCTTGTGTATTAGAGTTTAAGGGTAGTTGGTATTATCATCTTCCATTGGTTGAGTTTGCTTATAACGATAGGTATCATGCTTGTAAATGTATGACTCCTTTTGAGGCTCTCTATGGTAGATATTGTAGATCACTGGTTGCGTGATTTGAGGTTGGAGATGTGGCTTTGCTGGACTAGTTCTGGTTATGGAGGCTCTTGAGAAGGTTAGGATGATTAGAGAATGGTTAAAGATGGACCAAAGTCTCCAAAAGTCCTATGTCGATGCGAGAAGAAGGGAGCTTGAATTTAAAATAGGTGATAGGGTCTATTTGAAGGTATCACCCATGAAGGGTGTGGTTCGTTTTGGTAAGAAGGGCAAGTTGATCCCAAGCTATGTGGGTCCTTATAGGCTAACGAGGAGAATTGGTAAGGTGGCTTATGAGTTTGAGTTGCCTAGTGAAATGGGTTTGGTTTATCTGGTGTTTCATGTGTCTATATTGAGGAAGTGTGTGGGTAACCTGGATGCTATTGTGCCTCTTGATGTTGTGGGTATTGTTGAAGATAACTTAACTTATGAAGAAGTTTCTGTTTAGATTTTGGGTAGACAAGTGAAGAGGTTGAGGAATAAGGAAGTGGCTTTCATGAAGGTCCTTTGGAGGAATCAACAAGTTGAAAGTGCTACTTGGGAGGCCGAAGCGGACATGAAAAAATTATATCCTTATCTTTTCCATTCTACTCAGTCCTAAGGTACTAATTCAAAAGTCCCTTACGTTATTTCAAGTCTTATGATTTAGCCCCTATATCACTTGCATGGATTCATATTTTATTGATAAGTTCAAGGTGATTTTTACACTTATGTTAAGATTTTTGCAATGATGTTTAAGTGCATTGTTGCATCCTTATGTGGGCTAAAATTGTCATGTATATGTCTCTTGATACCTTTCTATGACATTCAGGGATGAATGTTCCCAAGGGCAGATATTGAAACAACCCAAAAAGTGCCCGAAAAAAGTGCCTCGAAAGTGCCCGAAATCATAATTTCTATATATCCCAAAATCTATTTGTGCTATTGAAAATCTGACTTGATATTCTTGTTCAGGGAGAAACATTCAGTGGGTAATGGGTCTAACCCCGATTTTAGAGCAACCGTAGCAAAATTTGGAAATTGCAAAATGCGATTTCCAGAGAGGTTTCCGCGCCCAAGGCATAACGCGCTAGGGGCTCGCCTCTATGTATTTTTGTTTCCATTTTTTGAGTTTGGTCCAAGGACTTTAGGTTTTGGGCCTGGGTGTTCCCATAAATAAAAATACCTATACTTAGCCATATTTCATCTTCATAACATACAAGACATTCCCTAATACTCTTTTAAAGTCTTAGCTAAATATTTTACTCAAAATTCAAGTCCCAAAAACTCAATACGGATCTAAGGATTTCATTCTTGAGTTATGTGGGTTTCATTCATGATTTCCATTCACCTATGAATCCCAAGCTTCCTTTTTACCTAATTTTCATGATTTCAAGTTGATTTACTTGTGGGTCTTACTTATTATGAATTAGACTATGAATTATGTTGGGGTTTCATGAAATTGTGACTGTTTTAGCATGTTTGGAGCTCTGACTCTAAGATCCATTGTGGGATTTAATGAAGAATTTTGAAGTATATTGCTTGAGTGTGTTACCAAGTATTGATGGATGGCTTTACATTCAATTTTCTTGCATGATTTTACTCCTAAATTGCATGGTTTTACACTAGTACTACACACCCGCCAAGTTTTTGATAAAATGTCTAGTTATGGTTTCTTGAGGAATTGAAAGTCCAGTGTATGTATCATGAGTTGAATGAATTTATATGATGAAAGGGATGCATGTATATGATATTTTCTCTATAGTGATGGGAATTGACCATGCCCTACTCGGGGGGTTGTGAGGCCGGGTAACCATGTCGAGGGTTTTGTACCTTGATAACCAGGTCGAGGGGTTTGTTCCTTGATAACGAAGTTGAGGGATTGGTACCTCAATCACCATGGTTGGTAGGGTAAGATGATCCGCCAACCAATTAAGGGGTTTGTACCTTGATAATCGGGTTGAGGGGTTGATACCTCAATCACCATGGGTGGTAGGGTACGATGATCCACCAACCAATTGAGGGGTTGGTACCTCAATAAAATATGAATTCTATAATGACGGTCTCTTCTTGTACATATATTATGTTCTATGTAATCACTTCAAGCATCTTCTCATGCATTCCATATTATTATATGCTACTCATAGCCTATGCTTATGCATCTCTATATGTTGATTACCTCTTGTTGCATTGCATCCTACATATTTATTACATTCAAACATACTTGTCAGGACCCAAGCCTAGGGCATAGACATGACCGGCGAATGAGGAACCCGAAGAAACCCCAAATAAGCCTTATAACATATCGTTATACATCCTTGGTTACGGAATCAATTAAATGACATTTGAAGAATAGAAATAAGGGAAAAAAAGCGTCTAAGGGAGAACTTGTCGTAACCTAGAGCCAAGAGATAATAGAATCATCTCACAGCATAAATACATAGCTTTGTTCAACAACACCTCTACTGCATAGATAATGGTGGGGGCCAAGACATACAACCCAGCTCACCCTCATAGTCTTTAAGTATATGATAAAGTAAAGGGAATCTTAATACATAGTGTGAGACAATAGTCCTTGTCCCCTGAGTGGAGGATTCACCAAAAGCTAACTTAAACAATCCATTTAGCCACAAGAAGAATCGATAGGAGCTTCGGTCCCTACATGGTGATATCATGTAGGCAAAAAGTATGCATTAGTACGTTTGAATGTACTAAGTATGTGGGATGCAATGCAACAATAGATAGGCATCATAATCCAAAATGCATAACAATAGGCAATAGGCATAATATAGCAATATGACATGTATAATTAATGCGTAAGTAAAACATGCTTAAGTAAAACATGCTCATGTAGAATATCACATGTGAAGATGAGACTAAGCTAGCTTTCCAAGGTATGAACTCCTTGGTAGGTTGGTGATGTTGCCGCTCCATCACCTAGGTGGAGATGAGTATTAACCCTCATTCTAGGTTACCGGGCTCTTATTCCCCCAAGTCGGGCATTGTCTATGCAACACTTTATATAGGATTCATCATAAGCTCTAATTCCATACCTCATGTAGGAATGATCATATACATAAGCTCACTTCATCATCATAACATTATTCATATCATATCTCATGCTTTGGACCTTCAATTCCTCAAGAAAACATAGCCGGACATTTTTCAAACATCTTGGGGGTATGTAATGAGGCTAAAAGAGCATGCAATTTGGAAATGAAATCATGTAGGAAAATCAGTGGTAAAACCTTTAATCAACACCTTGCAACACCCCAAGACATTCATACAAAACCTCTCATCAAATCCAACATTAGATCCAAGATTTGAAGCTCAAAACATGCTAAAACAACCATACTTTCATGAACTAAAATCACTGTGCAGTAAATATCTCAATATACAAGACCCACATGTAAAATCAACTTTAAATCATGCAATATTAAGTAAAACAAGGTTTAGGAACTATGGCTGAAAGACTCAATGATTCAACACCACAAACCTTGACTTTGGAGAGCCCTTGAAGAAGATTGAAAATGGAGATTTGGAGCTTGAATGAAATCCTTAAGATTGGTCTTGAGTTTGGGACTTGAATTTAGGGTGAGATTTGAGTCTAAGTGTTTGAGAGGATATTGAGGAATGTTAAGGATGATATGAGGGTGAACTAAGGCCAAGTATTAGGTAAAAAAATGTATGGGAACCCTTGGGCCCAAGACTTTAATAAAAAGACAAAACAGGGCCAAAATGACACAGGTCTGCGTCGTAGAGGCGACGCGGATGCTCACTGGAAATCTGCATTTTCTGCACGAATGAGTTTTATGAAAATGGGCATAAATCCTTTATCTAAACTCGAAATGATGTAAAATGAAGTGCGTTGGAAATATAATTCAAAGGGATGCAAGTTGGTGGGTCGTGGGCCACTTAATTCTTTGTATGCTAAGAGATATGTTCCTTCAAAGTTGACCCTCCTAAATAGCGTTTATTGCGATTTTTGGATTTTGATACGGTTGCTCTAAAATTCGGGTTAGACCCATTTCTCATTCAATTTGACCCGCTGAACAAGAATATGAAGTCGGATTTTTGAAATAAAGAATGAATTTTTTGATATATGGAAAGTAAGATTCCGGGCACTTCCAAGGAACATTTTCGGGCACATTTTGGGGTCCTCCCCTTTGGCAACATTCATCCCCGAATGTAAAAGAAATGTACATGGCAAGAGTAATCATAAACAAATCATCCCCACAAGAATACAACATTACGTTTAGAACACCATTTTCAAAATCTCAGCATAAGTGTAAAATCATCTTAAACTTGCCAACTAAAACATGAACGCATATGAATGACATAGGGGCTGAAATGCAAGACGTGAAATCATAAAAAGGACTTTATGTGTTATCAAGAGCTTGAATAGAATGAAAGAGATACAGATATTGCTCCTCCATGCCCGCTTCGTGTTCCCGAGAGACACATACGAATAGACGACTCTCGCCAAAAGGCCTGGAAGAACACTACATCATTATGAATCAACTTCTCCACTCCTCCATCAAACACCCCCACCGGGACCTTCTCTTAAGCCAACTTATCCTCCTTAACACCCACAACCTCAAAGTGTTCTATAACACTAAAGTCACCAACACATCAGATCTACCTGGAAACATGAAGGACCGGACGAACCATATCTACATCCATAGGCAATTCCCAAATTTATGCAACCTTATCAACCTCCCTCTACACCCTATAAGGACACAATCCTCAACACAATTGTCAATCTTAAATACACCTAATGCACTTGGTACCCTAGCCACCATCTCCCCCTTGGGAGTCAATCTACACTCTATCATCCCCTCACCCAAAACTTTCAACTCTAATAGGGCGAAATCAAGGTCTTGCTTAATCTAAATCTCCCCGACCAACAAAGATTTGGAGCCATCAAGATCTCCATATTACCATGCTCAACTACCTCCAACTTAATCCCTCAATCTGGCAAAACAATAGACCGCTCAAGTCACCTCTTTGCCACCATCATCAACACATGCTAGGCTACTTAGCGCATCAATCACAACACTAGCCAAACCAAGAAAGCTAATGCATGTTCATACCATATTCCTTAAGGGGATCTAACCATCTTCTTGCTATCCACAATACCCACCTATCATATTTGACAAACAGCCTCTCATCGTCCAAGGCTTGTAACACTACCCACAAACAATTCATAAGCTCTAAACAACTCGATACCGCATCACTAGAGACCACCACAAATATATCAAGGTAGGATTTTAAGACCCTATTCACGAAGCCCATAGACAAAGCCAATGCATAAATCAACCAAACATCGCCACCAACACTCATAATGGTCACTCCTAATCCGAAAAGACACCTAGGGATATCACCTATCTTCATCCTCTCTTGGAGACAAAACCTGACCCAAAGATCAATCTTAGAGAAACGACTGACCCATTGTAATTGACCAAATAGATCATCTATCCTTACCCACCATATTACAACTTTATGGGTTCTACACTCATTAGAAACATGCTATGTAAGTAGCCCAAACTACCCCAAGACCCTCATCACAACAAGCTAAGTCGTCATCCCACAAAAATACTTATAATATGCATGTACATACTCTCAAAGAGGCAATAGTAATTTTTCAAATCATTTCAATGCACGATTGGGCTTAAAAATGAAACACCATTCATAATAATTCATACTTAAAGCCACTACACAACAAATCCTTCCAACCCTTCCTATAGAGATAAGATAGGATCGGAGACAAGCTTATCCTTCAGGGTTTGGAAATTCTTTTGACACTCATCGGTCCACATAAACTTAGCCTTATTTCGGGTCAACTTCGTTATGGGAGAAGTAATAGAAGAAAACCCATTCACAGACCTTCGGTAGTAACCCGCTAAGCTCGAGAAGCTTCTAATATCCGATGGAGTCGAAGGTCTAGGCCAATTTCTAATCACCTCCATCTTCTTAAGATCCACTTACATACCATCCCCTAACACCACGTAACCTAGAAAGGCAACCGTTTTCAACCAAAATGCACATTTCTCATACTTAGCATACAACTTCTTTTCCCTCAATTTCTGCAACACCACCCTCAAATGACTCACATGCTTCTCCTCACTATGAGAGTGGACCAAGATATCATCACTGAAAACCAGAAGAAACAAATCAAGGTAGGGTTTAAAGACCCTATTCATAAAATCCATGAAGTTGGCCTGTGCATTGGTCAACCCAATAGACATAACCACAAATTCATAGTGCCCACACCTAGTCCGATAGGCCATCTTGGGAATGTCACACTCCCTCACCTTCACTTGATGATACCCGGAATGATGATCAATCTTAGAGAAGTGACTAGCCCCTTGAAGTTGGTCAAACAAATCATCAATCCTAGGTAGAGGATACTTATTCTTGATGGTGACCCTATTAAGTTGCCGGTAGTCAATGTACATTCTAAGAGATCCATCTTTCTTCTTCACAAAAAACACCGGTACACGCTAAGGTGATTGGCTAGGCCTAATAAAACCCTTCTCCAACAAGTCATTCTATTGCTCCTTTAACTCCGCCGGGGCCAATACGGTAAAGGGAAATAGAAATGGGTTGAGTATTGGGGAGGAGGTCTATGCCAAAATCTATTTTCCTTTCGGGAAGAACACCAAGGAGGTCATTTGGGAAGGCATCAAGAAACTCAATAGCCACTGGAACCAACTCTATAGAAAGGACTTTGGACTCCATATCCCTAACCCTCATAAGACGATAGAGACATCCCTTAGAGATCATTTTTTGCGCTTTAATGTAAGAGATAAACCTACCCTTTACCACCACATCATGACTCTCTCACTTAAGGATGGGTTTATTTTGGAATTGGAATTTGACCCAACGAGTTCTAAAATCAATGGAGGCATAATATGCATGCAACCAATCCATCCCAAGAATGACATCAAAATCCACCATATCCAAATCAACAAGATCACAATGCAATATTTTATGCAAGATGCAAATGAGACAATATCTATAGAACTTTCTAGCAACAATAGATGCACTAATGGGAGTAGACACCTCATAAGACTCACACAACAATTCGGGTTCAACATGAAACATTTTGGCAACTCAAGTAGTAATAAAAGAAAGAGTGGCACCTGGGTATATCAATGCATACACTTCAAAATCAAAGACTTTTAACATCTAGTGATGATATTGGGCACCTCATCAACCCCTTGCCCCCCTTGGAGTGTGTAGAACCGATTGTGCCTTGGGGTACCACCTTGATGGCCTCCTCTTCCGAAAGGTAAACATTAGAACCTCGACCTTGTGAATGAACATCCTTACCCTTGTTCCAGCTACTTGGGCAATCAATCATCTTGTGTCCAATTTCTTCACAACCAAAATAAGCATTGGTATCCCTCAAGCATGGGCCACCATGACTCTTACATTATTTTGGACACATAACATTAGGCACCACACCACCATCACCTTGGGCCCTTGAGTAGTCATTGACAAACCTCCCATTAGGAGATGAGAAGACCCTTGGCCTTGATGAAATCGACCACTCTTGGGACTTTGGAATCTCCCATCAAAATTGGCCCTCTTGGTCTCATTACCCCTTTTTTTCCTCAACTTCTCCCCCTCCAGTTATTCAGCCTAGGTCATAATGTGGGTCAAGTCCATGTCACTGATCAACATAGTGGCATGACACTACTCATTCACCAAATTGAAAATACCCATCATGAACTTTTTCGTTCTAGACCTCGGGTTGGTAACCAAGTGCAGGGCATATTTGGAGAGTTGGTTGAACTTGAGGGAATACTCCCTCACACTCATAGACCCTTGCTTCTAATTCATGAACTCCATTATTTTTGCCTCCCTAAGCTCAAGAGGGAAGAACGGGCTGAGGAAAGCCGCCTTAAACGCCTCCTAAAGAATCACATTGTTGTTCCCCTTCTCCTCCTTCCATTGAGTACACTATATTTGGGCCACGCACTTGAGTTGGTAAACCGCCAACTCCTTCTTCTCTTCCGACCTCACCCCCATAATGGCCAACACTTTGCACACCTCATCAACAAATTCTTGAGGGTCCTCATCCACTTTAGACCCATAGAACTGTAGTAGGTTCATCCTTATAAAGTCCCTTACCTGAGATGTCGAAGTAGGAGCACGAGGGGCTTGCGCCCCTTGACTGACTTGATTAACCATGGCTTGATCTAGAAAGGCGAGAGCATCTCGGAGCTCTCCATGAGCTAGTTGTTTCTCGGGAGTGCATGCTCTTCTTCCTCTTGTGTTAAGCATGATCTAAAAATAGCAAAGAACATTCATTAGAGGGGAAAACTTACCTAACTTCCATAGCAAGACATAGATCATGAAGACGGAAAACATTTCCTAAAATGTCTCATAGGCTCTTACAAATAGCTGTGGTGCACAACACAACCATGGATAAGATTCTAATCGACGCAATGTGTTGGATACCGAGGACCATTAATAACCTAGTTGTCACGCTCCAAGTCCTGTTAGGGCGGATTGGCACCCATTGTCGATAAGGACCGGGAGAACCAACCTGTATCTATGCTCTTTCTATACATATTATAAGGGATTTCTACATTTGACATGCCTTTAAGAAATTAAACAGTTATAACAAGCCAAAAGGAAATGCATATGACTAGGTCGTTGGGGCTACGGTATTTAAAGTACGAGATATGATCACACTTTGTTTTATGTAGTATACAAAGCCTCTAGATAAGAGAAAAACATCTGATAAGGGTCAGGACAGGCGCCGCCTCAACAAACTATACAATACAAACATATAAACTCTAGACGTGCAAAGCTCCGATGCAACCTAGAGCTTGGTATCAGCACCTGGATATCCTGCACTCCTACTGGGGAGATCTACTAGCACTTGTACCTGCATCATGAAATGTAGGTCCCCCGTAAGGGACGTCAGTATGGGATAATGTACTGAATATGTAAGGCAGGATATACTGTATATGAAGTAACAACTCAACTGAAACTATGCACTGGTGTAGGATAAGAGACTACCTTTGGTTAAACTATGGGATCATGTACTTTATGTTCTTTATATTACTTTACCTTTACTTTATAATCTGTGCACATCTGTAATACAAATGAACAACTGATTAGTGGTAAAATTGTATCGGGATCGTCCCTGGCTAGGTTCTTCCTTAACCTATCGGGCTACCACCCATGATAGGATCATCCCTGGCTAGGTGATTCTTCCACCCCTTGGGCTACCACCTATCAATAAATAATTTATCGGGATCATCCCTGGCTAGGTTCTTCCTTAAACCCTTGGGCTACCACCCGTGATAGCATCGTCCCTGGCTAGGTGATTCTTCCACCCCTCAGGCTGCCACCTATCAATAAACAATATAATTTATCTTTCAATTACCTTTGAGATAGTTCTTTTGGTAGTCACAATATTAGAGCTATAGGACTGCATATGTAGCACGCGACATGTAGATAATCATACAAGACAATATGACAATGAAAAGAGTACATTACATAAATAATGAAATGCATATGAAATGAAATAACTTGTGGACTTTATTTGGAAAATAGAACCCATGTAACTTGGCATCCATGTATTTATGCATATTTGAAGGTGACTATGTATGGGACCATATGGTTATATGCAAGAGTTTAGACATAGTTAATAGTTGTGTCGGAGTTGGTAAGTGTCTTTATGTGCCAAGGAGGGATCTATGTTTCATGCCAAACAATACGAAATCATGTAGCCTTACTTATCTCGTTACTACCTCGAGATAATCTTTCCTTCCTCCAAGTATTTATCTATAATATAGTAGGCAATAAGACTAGTATTAGCAGCAAAGAAACACTTCTTGGCAGCCCAATATCACAAAAACTAACACCCGGGCAGCAAGCCTATAATTAGCGACGCAAACACATTCCTTCAATCTTTTCACTTATAATCATATTTTCTAGCACACAGTCACATGTAAACATCATATGCAGCCTGTTTTAGTGCCAAAATAGTCTTATAGCAGCCCACAAAGCACAACATTTAACAATTCCACACAACCTACAAATGGACAGCATAACGTTACCTCCCTTCGCTACATTTCGACGTCGACAATTCCAAACCCGTTCCAACTCTAACTAAACTGTTCCAGTAATATTTGCACATATAAACAATCCTAAAATAGTCATAGAACAACACATAAGAAGTCATGAAGGACGTGATCCAACAGCCTTCCATCCAACAACCCACAAGTTCTAATCAACATTACACTTAAGATAACACAATAAAATGCGTTTGTTAAATGAAACCAAAATCAGGGCAGCAACCTTAGGGTAACATTTATAACTCAAACCATGTTAAAAAAATGAACTTCTCTTTATAGTACAGCCTATAAACCGTAGAGAAGTCACTAAAATAAAAGGCAAGTGCGCAGCAACTTTCTAAATACATGCTATCTCAAATTTCCAGCACAAACATACAAGCATATACTTCTTGTTTTTTCATAAGAAAACCAAACTAAACACATGTGTAAGCTTACTTACCACTACCGTCAAGGTATAGGGCTTCTCCAAGAACACTAGAAGTTCCTTTTAGCTGCTTTACAAAGTCAAGAGACGTTGAGAAAAAACTTGGAGACAATCTAATTTTTTTAGTTGGTCAAGTTAACAAAGACTTGTGGGAGCTGTTTTGAGCCCTTTATAAAGGGGTATTTGACCCACATACTAAGGATACTTTAGCCTTACATTATCAATCTAGTGATACAGCTCCTTTCTCTTTCCACTTTGGCCTAAATGGGTCTCCAAGTTGATGGGCTTGGGCTGCCCATTTTCCCAATTTCTCTTACTTAGTTTTTGGGACCAAATAGCCAAGTGGGTTGTGGTGTTTTTGGACCCTTTTTAATATCCTTCTTGGGCTGAAAATATAGTACATGGGTGATGCTAAAACATTGGCCAAATTTATACCCTTAACACAAAATTTAATCATAATCGGATTTGGACTAATTCGACGTCGAGCCTCGTCTCCTTTTAGCTAGCAAATTTAAGTTAAGCAAGTAGGTAACTCACCTGCTCGCTTCTTAAGTTATACAAGCACCTCAATTCTCTTACTTCTTTTAAGGCCATGATCTCCTCAATTTGACACAAAACCTGTATATACTTGACCCTCTTAAGCGTTAGACGCATATATCCCCCTATAACATGAAATTCGAGCACTTTTAAAAATGGGTGCTAATTTGAAAAAATCATATCATGTTTCATTTGTATTGTAGTGATATTGTAATGTGTGGTGTGTTACATTCTCCCCCCTTTAGGAACATTCTACCTCGAATGTTAGCACAATTGGATAGCTTAACCAAGTTTAAACCTTTACTTACACAAACATTCGATAGCATATTTTGTATTCACTCACACGTACCTATTAGTGTCCCAATTCTGTATGTTGGACTTCCTATTTGACTTCAAACAAGTAAGGGTACTTGGATTTCATCGCATCCTCGGCCTCCCATGTTATTTCTTCTGCTTGCTGGTTCCTCCAAAGAAGTTTCACTGAAGCTATTTCTTTGTTCCTTAGCTTCTTAACTTGACGATCTAGAATGGAAAAAGGTACCTCTTCATAGGTAAGATCTTCTATAACCTGCACATCCTCAATAGGAGTGATTCGGGATAGGTAACCTATGCATTTTCAAAGCATTGAGACATGAAAAACTGGATGAACCATGGAAAGCTCTTGGGGTAGCTCTAGTTCATGTGCAACCTGCACGAACCTCTTAATAATTTTATATGGCCCTATGTAACGTGGGGTCAGTTTTCCTTTCTTACCAAATCTCATAACCCCTTTTATTGGAGACACCTTTAAAAATACCCAATCCCCTACTAAGAATTCCAGCTCTCCTCCTAGCATCTGCATAGGATTTGTGGCGACTTTGGGCTGTTTCTAGTCTCTGCTGTATCAACTTAACTTTTTCCATGGCTTGTTGTACTAGATTTGGCCCAAGTAAAGTGGTTTCACCCACTTCAAACCATCCAATTAGTGACCTACATTTCCTTCCATACAGAGCTTCGTAAGGTGCCATCTTGATACTCGCATGGTAGCCGTAATTATAGGAAAATTCAATAGGTGGTAAATGGTGCACCCAACTACCTCTAAAGCCCAATGCATAAGCTCACAACATATCTTCAAGTGTCTGAATGGTGCGTTCTGCTTGATCGTCTGTTTGGGGGTGGAATGTTGTCCTCACATTCACTTGTGTCCCTAATCTCCTTTGGAAGGACTTCTAAGACTTTGCAGTGAATTGAGCTCCTCGGTCAGATGTAATGGAGATTGGGACTCCGTGTAGCCTGATTATCTCTTTTTGGTATAGCTTGACATAATCTTCAGCTGTAGAATTACTCCTGAGTGGTAAGAAGTGTGCTGACTTTGTGAGTCTATCAACTATTACCCATATGGAGTCAAACTTCTGAAATGAGCGAGGCA
>JAABOM020057644.1:0-14878 GCA_011800125.2 Solanum clarkiae
AATAAACCACAGGTGTGGACGTCATCAAGTAGGACGCAGCACAACGTGGAACTTTTTCTTAGCAGCGAACTGGGACACAGTCTGAAAAGGGGGCGTCAAACCTTTCAGACACGAGCTGGAAGAAACTACCACCACTATCTAACCACACCCCTGTCAGGAGACATGTGGGTATTGCTGTGAGTCAGTTATTTCATTTTCAGTTTCGCCTTCGGATAATCTCAACTCTCACCGAAGTCAATTTTCCAATCTGAGTAACGGTATACCAAGAATTTTAAAAATTGTGTCTGCATAAGTTCTTAATTATGGATGTGAAGTGCACCACATTTATGATTAAGAGGTTGTGAGCCCCTTTTTCATGACAAAATTTGTTGTCACTCCTCCTGAGCCAGAGGTCATCTCCGAATAAGGAATTTACTTTTCAACCGATTGAGTCGAACTACAAGTAGCCTGATTCCTGAGTCCAAGGATATGTAGGCGGGCTCAATTTTGAAAACTCGGTTGCATTCCAACATTACTCCTAAAATCTCATTCCCAAGCATTCCAATCTCTCCATAATTCGACTTTGGGATGACTTTTGATTTCTTTGGAATTTGTGTATGAAATCAAGCGTTTAAACTACACGTGGCCTGAATTCTCATGTAACCTGAGATATGTAGGAAACCCAAAATCAGGGTCCGGCCATAACTTCTCATAGTACGTATCATGTGTTTTTCCGAAAGCTGAAAATGTGATCGGCTAAAAATTGAGTTAGTCAAGTTTCTTTGTCCACGATCTCTTTCATCGATCACATCCAAAGAAAGGGACAACTGTTGACACCTAATTTTTACCCTCCACGGTGTTAAATTAATCTTCGAGTTCTATTTTTATTTTAACAATTTTCAAACAATTATTTTCAAAAAAAATATTAATTACAGCGCGTGGGGGCCACGCGCCCCCAATTCTCCTCTTTTCCCCTTTCCTTCTCCCAACTCATGCTCCATTTCCCCTAACCCTTCCCATCTCCCTCATCTTCATCCGCTTTCCCCTTCTTCAAAAAAGAAAACCAGACGCCCCAAAAGTCAAAAAAATCCAACGTTCCCGGACAACCCCCGTTTCCCCATGATCCATTGTCGGTCACGCGTACTCCTTTTTTTTCAAACTCAAATTGATCCATTTTTCCCAATTTTTTTAAACCCTAGTTGTTTCCTATAAATTAGACCTTCTCCTCATTGTTTGAAGCAGCGACCGATAATGAAAAAAAAACGATCGGCAGCCATGAAAAATCCAAAAGAGCCCTAGAAAAATCCTAGCAAAGCGGCGAACAAAATTGGGGGCCGTCGACGGGAGAGACGGGAACAAGCGGAGAAACCAGAAGTGAGGGACAATAAGAAAAATCGGGGGCCATCGAAATCAAAACAGCTGTCAATAGTCCAAAAATTCATAGCAAGGCAGTGGTTTGAAACCTCAAAAACCCAGCGAGGGACAGTAAGAAAATCGAGGCATCCATCGAAATCCCCTAGTAAAAGCTTAAGGCGGCGGTCGAAATCCTAGCAAAAAGCTTTTGATTGAGGAAAACCAGAAACCTCAATCGATCCCCAACCGTTCTTAATATCTTAAAGCATTATCAAAAAATCTTAAAACCAGAGGGTTTGTTTTCGGAGTCGAGTCAGTGACCGAAATCTCGATTCACAGTGGTGTAAGTGTTTTCATTCAGGCTCGTCGTCCCAGGTCGCTGCCCCGATAAAGGTAATATACTAATCCCATTTTTCATTTAGAGTCTTACACACTTCGCTGTGATGGGTTGATGCTGGATCTGATGTTGTTGTTGGAGTGTTTCTCGTTAATGTTCAATTTTGGTGGCGTCTTGTTAATTTCATATCAAAAATAGGTGTTAATGCCGCTATGTGTTGACTAGAATGATAATTGATGTCTTCTCTGTTTTGCTGATAAATTACTGAGAATCAATTCAGAACCATAATGATATTATTTCATGAAGGATCTGTTGTAAAATGTTGTTCTAGAAACTCTGTTACTCTATTGGAATTTTGGTTGGTTGAGAATGTTTGATTGTTGTCGTAGTCATATGGACTTTAACTTGAATTTAATTTGAAGTTGTTGTGATGTTATTGTAACCATGTTTATCTCATTGATAGCTGAAGCTTGTTTTCAAATTGAGACCAGATTTTAAATCGTGAGTGTCTTTTGTTTACCTTGTTCCTGCCTCGAGTCACATGAAAACTGATTTTCCTAATCTACTTGTGCCAAAAATTGATTCTTTCTGGTATACTCAGTCATTCTGTCTCCAGTTTTAACACCACTTGTTCTGATTTTGGGCTCCAAATGGGAATGCTTTATGTATCTCTCTTTACTGTATGATGCTTGTCAAGTTATGGCATTTATTCTTTGTCACTGAAGTCCGATGTAAGTCCAAAGTTTTTGAGATAAAGAATGAGTTTTTCACTGACTTTGTGATCCTGCTCTTACTCTTACTAGTGCATGCTTCTTCTCATTATATTCCTTGTAGAATGGCTTTGTCTACCTAGTAGGAATCACTGTGTCAACTCTAAATTGTAATAAGTAACATCTGTTTGCTTTAATTTGTACAGAAATACTCTTGTTTTGAAGTCTGTGTTCATATTCAATGTTTTCAAAAGGGTAAAAATGGTCCAGCTTACAGTAGTTGGTTTGTTCATGTGTTATTATGCACAGTAGGAAGTTATTTTATTAAAAAGGGGACCTGTTCGTCATGACTCAATTTGAATTAAATTGCTGTGTTTTCATTCTATCACTTAGTGTCATACTTGAGTTTTCTTGTTCTGACTCTCCTAATATGTTGCATATCTCTACAATGAGCTTTCCTTAATTAATATTTTGGGGTGTCAAACAAGTAAGCGTTAGTTCTACTTTGTTGCTTTTTCCCTTAAGACATCTTTGCTAGAATTTCAACTTGTCGCAATCTGTCTTTGGTGTTGATCTCGTATGCATTTTGTTTTGGTAACAATATATCAAAACATTAAATTATCTTCCTATTAAATATCTTGAGTTACTCATGTGTTTACTTATTTCGTTGCATGTGAATTCTACCCGAGTCCATGTTGGACTCCTCATCCTGCATCTCTTGGGCCGCATAGGCCCAAACTTCCTCTTCTTCGAGTCAGCCTTATTCCCAGGAGAAGAAAGCTGTTATACAGATTTCGAGGAGCAAGAATGGCTATATACACTGATATACATACATATATACAGCAGCGCAAGGGAAAAGTACAAAAGTGGCAACAAAGATTTAAACGGGACAAAGACCCAAAGTTACTCCAACTCTCTTCTCATGTTATTTTGTTTATGTATCTGTATTTGTTTGGATGCTAACATTTTGCTTTTTTTTATTTGGTTTCAATCTAATTAAATTCCCAGCACATCAAAATCATTTATGTTATTCTTATTTAATTCCAAAAAGCGTTTGCCATAAAAAATAATAAAATAAAAAAGGAAGAAAAAAATGTGATTTTACACTTTAATTCAATTTTCAAACTTAGCCAATCTCTTTCAAATTTTAGTCAATTGATTTAAAATAGTCAAGTCCAGTCAAATCTTTTTTTTTAAATTAATCAATTTTAAAATCAGTCAACCTTTTTCAAGTCAAATCAAAAGTTAGTCAAATCACTTAATCATCGGATAACCGCATTTAGCGGTCATTTCGAGTGCGTAAAACCTTCTCGGAGTGGAAATGTGAACCCGAACTTGTTCTCTGGATTTTAAAAGATTTTTCTATTAGGTCTTTTAAAATATTTAATGGTTTCCTAATTATCCGTAAAATTAGGTGGCGACTCTGTGTTTTCCTTAAAATTTCAAAAATTGATTTCACTTAAATTAATTGAGTTTTAAACTGAATTTTGATTTTCTTTTCAAAAAGCTATTTTTTCGATATAACAATAATATATTGTACAAAATTTATACAATTGCATATATATTTTATCCAATATTGATTTGAGCTTGCTTTCTAAAGTCGTTTCTAATATGAAGTTGTAATAATAGTTTTTCATATATAAATTAATGATATTTTTTGTTTATTCTTTTTACTTTTCTCCAATGCATTTTAATTGTGTCCGCTGTCATAATTTTTTTCACAAAACATGTCTACTATAAAAATGATAATACAAACTTATGAATATGATTAATAATTTTAGAGCTTATAGTATAAATCATATATTTTTTAAAACGTCAAATGTTTTTCCTCTAATCTATGACCAAATGTATGGTTAAACTTCACTAAACAATGAATTACCAAAAATATCTTTCTTCCTAATGATTGCTTCAGAACAAAAAAAAAATTATTCAGTTTTACCTCTGAACTAATTACAATAAGATAATTTTATCCTTATACTTTTGATTTTTTTGGGATAAAAATCATTTACATTCCAAAACTTTACTTTAAAAATCATACTCCCTCAATTTTAAAAAATAATCATTCTCTAGTGAAACATAATTTTAAATTTCAAACATAATTTTCAAAAATAAAAACTAAAACTATCTTGTTTTTGAATAATTCAAGAACAATAATTTTTATTTTGAAGCAATAGTTTTTTTAAAAAAATATGTATTTTTAAATTATTTGACCTTTTCCCCTTTTAAAAGGATGGAAAGAGAGGGATTCCAAAATTTGAAAATGGCATATTCGGAAGACAGTAGATGCATCACTGTCATGCATTTATATATCCCTCTTTGAATTTTTTGAACTTACAAGTGACATGTGGAACTCTCACATTTAAAGTATTAAAGCAGTAATCATGTCTCTGACGCACTACAAGAGTAATATAATTGGTTTTAACTAAATTACTCTACTAGCTACTATTTTCTTCAATCGATTTTAATTGTCATCATAAATTTTAACATAATTTTTTTAAAAAAATATATATTAATTAAGGGACCAAAAAAAATTTATTTTATATAATTTTAAAAAATGACTTGTAATGTGAAATATCAAGTTTATACTATCAAAAAAATTAAAAAGTATAACATAAATTTTAAATTCAAAATAAAAAAATTAACATAATACTCTTATGTCAAATTTCAATATAACAAACATAAATATGATTTAAAAGAAAAAAAATATGTATCTTTATAATTTTATCCAACAATGAATTCAACTTTAATTTAAAAGCTAGAATGCTAATAAAATTATGCTAGTGAAAAATGAAATAAAACATAGAATAAAAAAAAATAATGTGAAAATTGTATGGAATCACATGACAAAGATTTTGACAATAAGAAATAAATAAATAATAAATATTATAAAATAAAATATAATTTTAGAAAAAATTAAAATAATAAAAATACAAGAATTTAAAATAATCAAAAATAAAAATAAATAAAAATAAAAGAAATAAATTAAAAAGTAATCAGCGTGTAATTACCTGCAATTTATAGTTTCTCCTATGAATTGGAAAGTGTAATTATACTCAGTCAATTATACCCAATTACCTGTTGACCATGTAATTATCTGTCCTACCAAATAGGTCGTACAGTGTAACTACACCAAATTTCACCAAATCTAATTACCAGGGTGTCCTTCCAAACAAGCTCTAAAAGTATTGTATGCTTAATATATTTCTTGTAAATAATTAAATTTTTATCTATATATGTATCACTTAACTTTAGAATAATTAATGCTAAAGATAAAGTTGAAAAACAATTTAATTCTCTCTTGATTATCTAAGTTGATAATTATTTTAGTACAAATATTTTTAGTATACATGAAAAAATAAATGAAACAAAGAAACTGCTAATAATGGCAGTACAATTCATAAGTAGTGTACACTTTACAATAATAATGTTATAGGATTGGTTTATCCATGCCATTATCATTTGAGAAAAGACTTATTTATGTCAGTGTTTCTTAATTTGATTTTGCAAAATCGTTCAAATAATTTTTAACACTTTTCAATTAGAGTTTTGGACTAAATATATTTTTTCTATTTTTTTCGCTCAAGAACACATGAAGAATATCAATAACTTCAAATTTCTAAATTTTTTATCAATTCTTAACAAGATCACCTTAAATTTCAATAATGTCGTTCCTCTGAGCTAGATGTCAATTTAATATCTTTTTAAGTATGAATACCTAACTCATCAAGACACCCAAATCACTTCATATTTTGAATATCAACAACAATAACATACCCAATTGAACATAGCCTCAAAAAATACTTCAAAAAGAAATATTCCAAAACAATAAAAATCAACCTCAAAAATTTAAAATTTTGCTTTGAATAATATTTTTATTGTTGTTTTTGACACTAAATTCTTATTCTCTAGAGTTTTTTTAAGTCTATATTGGAAATTTCAAGTGATTCGAAGTTGTAGAGAGAATTCTGCCATTAAAAGAGATTGAAGTTGTAACACCCCCTAAAATGTCCTTCCTTGAATAGCCTTGATAATCCAAGAAAAAGTTTGAGAATAATGTCATTGTCAATGACCACGAAGGAACTTCTACAATCCGTAGATGGGCCTCGTCGTTCCATCTGATGCATAAAATTTTTTTTAAACTTTATGGACTCAATCTACGGGAGGACCCTATGGCTCGTTGATACTTCTATGGATCGTAGATGAGATCCATACAGAAGAAAAACTTGTTTGTTTTTCTTAAAATCAAGTCCATGACTTGAAGATTAAGTCTCATAGTCCAACCCTTTATTGAATCAGCAGATTCTACGGACAGATTCTACGATCCATAATCTGGATCATGACTCGCGAGTAATGTTTTATAGTTCAAGACAAAATCATAGCCTTCAGATCTTGATCACCATCGACAAGACGAGGCCAACATACAACCTGTCAATGGGTCTATGACAGCAAAAGGTTGATCGTAGATCAAGACCTGGATTTTCTTAGAAAATCACAAAAGTTAGTTTATGAGTTATAGACAGGACTATGAGAGTAATTTCATCTTTTACCATCCTTTTCTAATTAAACCATGAATGTTTTGAGATTAAAATAAATCTCATACTAATATTGAGTAGTACCCATACCTTCATAATCACTTAGAATACTTTGAGAGCAACTTCAAGAGGAGAAAAAGTTGGGGTTCAAGCTATTCTATCGAGACCTTCTAATTTTGAGTGAAGTTTCAAACTTCTAGGTATGTAAGGCTATTCGTAGTGTTTGATTGAGTTCATCCACGCGTCTAATGTGCAAATTTCATTTTAAATCGAATACTAAGTTGAGTTAAAAATCTAGTTTTTGAATTCCCATTGAGTTAATTCTTCTTCTATTGTTTCTATATAATTATGCATTGAGATTATTTTATATTTATCTATTAAATTATTAGAATTATTTTTCGTGACTACTTTCTCATAAACTCTAATTAATTTGATGATCATGATAATTTTTTCATGCATTTTTTGATTTTGAGATTGATGACTTCCATGCATAAAAAAAGGTTTTATTTTTAAAATTAAGATGGTGTAGTTTTCAAGAATTTTGAGGAAATTGAGCATTGAGTTTTTAATGATATTTTGGGTCAGAGTTTTGATGATGATGTAATCAATTTTTAAATCATAAATTTTGATGAAGGATGGTGATGTTTTGAGACGAGATTGATGTTTTAACTTAAAGTTCAACTAGACTAAGTGAGACGATTTGAGTATTTTACTTGATTGAGTAATACGTTGGGAGTATTATTAACCACCAATTTGGGTAAGAGTTAGAATAGAGATGACTCTAGTCCCATAAACTATGTAGCTAGCATGGATAGAGGCATAGTCTCTTTTATCCCAACAAAAAAAATCGGTAAATGACCCTGAAAGTCATTTTTTACTTTTTTTTGATAAAAGTATCATTTTAGCCCTCCTGATAGCTTCTTCAAAGTGTTGCGGACCTGGGCATCCTTTTTTGTTCATTTACAATATATATTTTTAAGGGTATCATGGATATTTCCATCTCCCTAAGCCCCTATTAAAAAATTTTCTCTCTAGAAATTTATTCAAACCTCTGTTGAAGACCAAGTAAGGACTTTCTCCAATTTTTTCATCATCTTCCAAGATTTCTTTAATTTTCTCAACCAATTAGCTCGAGGTACATAGGTATTCATCCACGTGTCCTTTCACCTATGGAACCCAAAGAAACTTCAACGTTTTAATCAATTTTAATTATGTAATTTCATTGGTTTTGAAGTACTCCTTCCCAATTGCATGAATTAAACTTTACCTAATGATTCATGATTTAGTTACGCTTAAATTACTATTAATTATATGAGTTTGATGAGTTTTAAGTAATTTCTCTACAAGGTTATGTAGGATTCATAAACAATAATCTGGGTTCCTATAATTATGATTTCAATTGTTGAGTTTCATTATATTTATGCATGACTCCATTGATTTTACATACTTTAAGAATGATTTAAGATGGAACTATGAAAATTTTCTTAGCCATCATAAACTATGTTTATGATTATGAATGAAGAAGAATTTCACTCAAGTTTCATGAAAATGCTTATTTATAAGTAATGAAGATCCTTAACAAATGAATGAATATTTGTGCAAGATTTTTTTCACCTAATCATGGATTCTCACATTGATTGGATCTTCAAGGTTTTAATAAGCTACTCTATCTGAATGATGGTTTTGATGATTCAAACAATGATATGTTTCTATTGATTTAATGTATATAATTTATTATTTATTTAAAATTTGACTTAGAACTGAGAAGGCTTGAGGTGAGATTTGGTCTAGAAGATGTTAAGGTTATCTTCGTAAGGGAATCCTAGTAGCAACCTCTTTCCTGAAACTATGTGCCACTGTAGGGGCCTTTTGAGATGCATCTAGTAGATCCACGTATAGCTTGAAGTTTGTACCACCAAGGAGTCTATCTTGGCAAGTAGTCTCCCCTTTCTTTTGATGTAGTGTTAACATCGGGATTTTGTACCTCACAAGATCTTATTATTAATTAAGGTTGATATCTCACACAAATGATCATATTACTCTAAGCATTTACTTGACTCGATGCATTGACTACATGATTTTCTTATATTTTATCTCATGATTAACCTCATACTTTTACTTATATGGTCTTGACTCATATACTTAATATACTTAAAATACTAACATATACTTCTTTACCTACATTATATCATAATGTAAGGCTGGGCAACCATTCTACTTTTTATCCCGTTTGTATCTAGCTTAGAGTTGTGACTGAATAAATATTAACGAGTCCTCATTTTTTTAGGGTGACCCTATATTTACTTTATCGTTATGCTTAGCTTATTTTGACTGAGATTATTTTACCTTTTTTTTAAGGGTGAGCTAGGAGCATGTTCGGAGCCTCGCATATGATTAGTAGAGGCTTGTTTAGACGTCATGAAATTGTAAGGCTGTTTAATCAGATATTTGCTTAACTTTACTTGTTTAATTGAGATTTCTTGATACCTTATATTCGTTGCTTAATTTGTTTATATGCTTTATTCACTTTATGTATGCTCGTGTATGATATACTAAGATGCTTGATTTGTGTCCTTCAAGATTCTAATCATCGTGTCATACCTGAAGCCTATTGAAACATGTGTCATGCTGACACACTAGCAATTTGGATATGACTTCCATGAGAGAACTCTTTTTTACTATTGCATTTGAGATTGATACTGTGAACCTATATACTGATCATGAAATGGTAATTTATTAATATATTTTTGTATGTGGATGGTTTTACTATACTGTGGACTTTCATATATTATATTTATTAAAACAGTCGTGTGCTCCTACTAGTACATCGTTATTGTATATTGATACTGCATTCGCTTCTCTTTATTGAGTACAAGGAATCTTCAGGCGGCTACTGATAGACCTTAGTTAGGAGATCACTGACTTGTCGAATTCAAGGGTGAGCCAGCTCTTTCAGATTGTCGTGGATTTACCTATGATCTCAGTCCATTCCATTTGGATTTAGATATTTCTAGATATTGTTTTACTTTAATGTTTTTTAGGTTGCATCATCTTACTTTTGACCTTCGATAGAGTTTAGGTACAATGACTTTCAGGCTCAAAG
The DNA here is from genome assembly GCA_011800125.2 of Solanum clarkiae. NCBI lineage: Eukaryota > Viridiplantae > Streptophyta > Magnoliopsida > Solanales > Solanaceae > Solanum > Solanum clarkiae. Next base: position 10,015 of record JAABOM020057644.1, read on the forward strand.
GGGTTAAATTTTCCGTTGTTTCAATTTAAATTGTTTGACTTTATGGAAACTCAATATTTGATTGATATTTAAACCTATGTCGACATCTTTAAATACTTGTTTTGTATTTGTATGCTTAGTTGACTTATAGTAATGGTCTCCACCGAAGGATTAGGTGTAGGTATCAATCACGACGGGTGGAGATCGTGACAATAACTAATACAAATATTAGCTATTTATGTATATTGAAAAAGTGTATCAAACAAAGTATTAATAATACGCCAAAACTAATGCATACATTGACTTTGGGCATTATTGATACTTTCTTTGATACATTTTTTAATCTATATGTGGACATCCAGTTTTTACCCTCCACAATATGATTTAATTATTGAGCTTTTAATTTTGATAATTTGAAATAATTGGCTTTCAAAAAATATTTTTTCAAATAAATTTTACTTTATTTTAGGGGTTATTATTTCGTAATTAATTTAATTATTTCAGATTGATAATATTGAAAGCTCCTAAGTTAGTTTGTATTAATTTATCTTGTAGTCAAATTATTCGATTGAATTCGATTTGATTACATTTAATGGGCTAAGATTGCAATTACTTTGGCTGATTTTTAAATCTAATTCCCTTTCTTATTTTTCAGACCAATATTGGTCCATTTTGGACCAAATTTGGCCCAAATCAGCAAAACCCAACCCCAAGGTCCCTAAACCCGGCCCAAACCCACTATTTTTCAGCATACTTTACATATATATACATACATTACAACATAGTGTACTCCTATACGTGGATGTATGCGCCCCAATTCCCATCATCTTCTTCTTCCCTTACGCGTATACCACACACACCTTGTACCTTCTTCCCAGATAACGCCAAAATGAAGAATCAACCCTAACGTTCACCTCCTCCAATTCGTACCTACGTGTTGCCCTTTCCCTCACCCCCGTACGATTTTGTTGGAGAAGAATCTCTACGTGTCTCAATCGTGGGTTCTCCTTCGCGAATCAATGGTGGAAATCCCGAACCCGTTGAAGTTTTGGGAACAAATCAAGATTTCCCTTATCCCATTTGAAGATTTTGAATTCAAAAACCCTATATACATCCCTTTTCCCCAATGTTTTGGGAGAGCCGTTCTTAATTCGAAAACTCGAGGAAGTAACTCAATGAATCTTCACAATGTTTCTTGAAAAAATTCTCAGAAAGCACTCCTTTGGGGTGACAACAATTTCTACGGTTTCACTCGATTTCAAATACTTCTTGAGAAATTAGAAGCCACTAAGAGTCAGGGAAGGCGTAGACGGAGCTCACTGGTGGTGAGAGGTCCTCTTCAAGCTCCTCATCGTCCCAAGTTTCGCTGCTTCAAGAAAGGTAGCGCTCTCGTCTCGTTCTTCTTCAGGTCGTTCAAGTCTCACACACTGTACTCAAATGTGAATATTGAAGTTATATGGAAATCTTCTATTTGCATTTTGTTTGTTGACGGGAAACCCCTCTTGTGATAAGTCAATGTTGTGGGTTATTGTTATTGATCGTATTAGGTTGTAGTTGGTTTCAAAGCTTTAAAATGATGCATCTTTACCACTTCATGATTTGAAAATTAGCTCTTCGATGCGAGTCTGAGTTTTTGCTAAAAATAGCTTCAAATGGTGAATATTTGCTCCACTTCTGCCTCTGCTTTAGCTTTTCTTTTGCAGTCTTCGTTACTGCATCTTTGATTCAGGTTTCATAAAGCGCATTTTTTCTGAGCTTATGTTGTTAATTTTGATGTTTCTTGTCAGTTTTCAGTCCCATTTTTCATGTCAGTCTAGTTTATGATACCCCTGTTGGGTTTAGATTAAGAAATATGCACGTATGGTAGTGTATATTAGTTGAGGATATTGTTGTTGTCATTTTTATTCACTATTTTATTTAAAAACATGTTTGTTGTGATGTTCAAATCCTGTTATAATTCCTTTTTATAATGGTTCTAGTTCCTTAAGATGCTATCAGTTTGTCTTCTTGTGAATATAACTTGCATAGTGTGCTATTAGGGTCATTTTGCTTTTGCTTGGTTCTCCTAAATCTGAGTTTTAGGGTTACAAATAATGATACATGCCTTTGTTACATTAGAAGTTATTGAAAATGGAGAAAACTTGATTATGTCATCTGCTCTATTTCTTTCATCTTACGGCACATATTGTTGACTTAACATACTTGGGTTTTATTATACATTAGATAATGTATTTCTGATCTTATCTTTGTAGTTGCATTTTAAGTGTGATTTGGCTTAGTGAGGGAAAGGGCTGGTCTGTTATACTTTAGTCTCTATAGTTCGTGGTACCTTTGGCTACCTTCTTAACTCGAATGTTCTTTCTCTTGTCGTTTGCAACATTACTCTATCCCCATCCCCACATCCCTGCTTTAAATGGTCATCAGTATCTTAAGCTGCCGTTTGTTTAGTCTTCTAGTCGTATTTGTTTTAATGAACTGTCTATCGATCTTGGTATCAAGTTTAGTTGTTGGCTGCTTTTTTATTGATCTACAGATTCCATTATCTGGTGCTTCTAGTCGACTTTAATAGCCTAAATAGTTTACTAGAGCCATGGGTGAATGCATCGGTTTTTTCTTATTTTTTGTGTTTCAGCTTCCAGTCAACTCCTGATTTGAGTCTATCAAAGTTTCATGTATAGTGTTCTCACTGGCACTACTGTTTCTGGATGGCTGCTACATTGATATTAAATGTTGATATTAGTTGAATATGGATGGGTGAAGTCTCTACTTTTTTGCTGGTTCTGGGAATTTTTAATTAGGATTTGGTCGCTTCCTATTTATTATGAGACATATTTCCAATTTATGTTCAGTCTTCTGAGTTGTTGTTTTGATGAATTAGTGTACATGTCTCACCTATTGGCATTGTTGGCTCCTCTATACGATTAACTCTTTCGTCATTGTTTAGCATAACTTCGTGTCTAATAGATATCGTTTTGAAGATCGATCTTGATTATCTTATGAAGTGTAGCTTCTGTTTTCACGACTTAGAAATGGGCGTGATGGCATTCGTCTTATCCCACCAAGACAAGTCAACCTACAACCAAACTATAACATTTAAAATGTGAAATTATAATAAAAATAAAATTTTAATTACGGATAATAAGTCAACTTAATGAAAATCCCCCAAAACCTAGCAAGGGTCGTGCTCTCTTTGAATGAAACCTATCTCAGCGAATGAGATAGATGCAGGGGTAGGGGAAACTCAACTAGAAGACTAGTAAACTTACATCTCGAGTGAGATATATCGAAGAATAAACTTAGCCTTCAACCACAAAGGGGGTCCTTTTGGCAGCCGATTCTGGTTTTATATCTATCCTCCACCCAGGCTTTGTGCCCAAAAAGACGAATCGCAACAAAAGCATTAGATAGATCTCCGTAGATCGAGTGGGAGGGGAAAAACCTTTCGAGTCTCGATTCCAGGAAACCAGCCCTATAAGCCTACTTTGTCCCTGGCTAACCAACAGGGAGTCAACTGTCGGACCATTCCATTTATTGTCTTCTTCTCAACCTCTCCTCGGTTACCATGAACTACCTAGCCAATCATTTCTGTTAATAATTTATAAGCACTACTAGCCCCGTAGAAGCTCTTAATGGCATAGCCGTTGCAACAAGAGTAAGTGTTGTTGGATAGAAAACTGGTATAGAATCCGCTGTGGGACTTTACAACTCATGCCATCAAAAGTAAGCTCTTTCAGAAGAGAAGGGGTTGCATATTTAAATGCTATTAGCAAGTCAATTCTAGAGGGAGGACAGGACTATTTCGCCTAGTAGGAGTTAGAGTCTTAGCATGTTAGCACTTTCAATTGGACAGTTTTCCACAAACTAAGGAAATTTGAGATTAAAAAAAAGATTCTTTTGTTTTCAAAATGGGCATTTTAGGCCTCGAAGTCGCTTGGCGAGTCCTGCCACAGGAAGGGGCATATGTCATAAGGGGTCAGCTGCCTCAGCTCAGAGCTAATCTGTCAAATGTTTTGACGAACAGCCCCTCTTATGTGCTGCTACCGTCTCATCCTCGATAGAATGATCAGTGTAGAGATTTTGAAAGTCTTCCGCATAATAAGATCCTGCACTGAAGAACTTCGGAAAGTTATCTAGGATTCTGAGATCCGGCATGGGCCCCGGAGGTGGTTGTAATGCCAGTGGGGTGGTGGATAGCCAACGTTTCGGAGGAATCAAAATCCTCTGATGGTTCTGTTTCAATCGTCTTTCTGGTCTCCTTCTCTTCTTTCTCTCCCTGCCGAGCTTGTTGGAGTGCCATTGCCAAGATCGGTAGGGGTGCAGAGACAACCAAGAGGTTTGCCTAGAAGCAGCCACCCTTGAAAGAGTGCATAATAGCTCACTGATCGAGCGCTCTTGCGCCGAAGATGAACGGGGCTAAGCGATCTGCCAAAGCTGTGGGATGTCAAAACATATTGGCAGGGATATTTGAATTCATTGTCCACTCTTTCCAGTATTTTTTGAAAAACAGCAATTAGGAATAGAGAATATATATCAAAGAAAGTCAAAACAAAAATACTGGATGCAACGATATTGAAATATTTGGTACATGAAGCCATGTTCTGATAGATATACATCGAAATCTACAATCTACTTAATATAATTAATATATAACATAGATGAAATTAATCTTTGATCTAGAATCAAAGAAAAATGATAAATGACTCTTATGGTATGCTTTGGAAGAAAGGTTTCTCTGTAGAGGAAAGGAATAAAAAATTATTTCTATAATTTTTCCTATAGAAAATCTAGTAACAAGAAGATTTAATCGAAAATATCGACAAATTCTTGTGGAGTCCAAAACAAAAAAATAAAATAAAAAAAATCAACTGCTCCAATTTCATCTCTA
>JAABOM020057645.1:0-14877 GCA_011800125.2 Solanum clarkiae
TTCAAAACACTTGGTATTATGCATCAAACTTCCTGTGTGCACACACCCCAACAGAATGGTTTGGTTGAGAGGAAACATTATGATTTAAACATAACTAAATTCCTATTTTCTATTATCTAGCTCATACATTATTAACTATTACAATTACCTTTTACATTTTTCACTTTTTAGTTTTATATAAAAAAAATACAAAGCATTGTTTAAATTATAATTTAAATATAGGTGGTAATTTTTAGAAGTTCTTATTACATTCCTACTTATGCACAAACTCTAAAAACTGATCAACAAAAAAGTGATGAAATAAACAAATTTAAAAATATGTAGCAAGGTAAATGAGATAGTTTTTTAAGTACTATTTATCTATTTTTCCCCCTCTTTCCCTAACAAATATTTGTTATTCTATTTTAAATCTTTTAAATTGGAAAGTTACCAACACCAATTATAACTCCCTTATTCCCACTTTCACGTTCTCCACAAAAAAAAAAAAATCACGTTCTAAGTTAATTTAATTTTTTCCCCCCTTTTTAACATAGTTCATTTGTACAACTTAAAAAAAAAATTAAAATGGATATCCTCTATCTGGAATACTCATTATTAATCTCATAAGCTTTTAATGATTGTATTTTTAAAATTAAAAATAAAAAATGCAACCAACTAAAAATGTTCATGCATTTTTTTAGGATGATTCAATTATGTAGTAGGTCATTTAAAACTTTTCACTATGCTCCCACTTCTGAATCTTTAAGACTTTCAAGTTATCGATTTGCATTTTTTATTAAAAAATACAAATTAAATTACAAATTTGAATATTACTTATTAAAAAATAATTCTAAAAATTATTTAGACTTAATTTGAATATTATCTACCCCTACTAAATTGTAAAGTAAAAAATAATGAAAGTGTGTATATAAAAAGAAATAACAAAAATATTTATATATTTATACCAATATGATATTTTTGGGTGGAAGGAATTTGACATTTTCTTTAATTTACTAAAGATTTTGAAAGATGAGGTGAGTGCATGTTTTTTACTGTCTCATTAATAAAAATTTGACTTTGTTGATTTCAATTAATTAATTGGATTATTTTATTATTTTTTATAAGAATGCAAAAAGTTTATAATCTCAAATAAAATACAATTATCAAGCGCACATCTTGCAATATGCAATTAAAATAATGCCACACAAAATAATTTTATCCCGATATATTAACTTTGTGAAAAATACTTTGTTTTGCTTTGATTATTTTTATTTTAATTTAACAATTTTTTAACTTAGTGTTAGTGAAAATATTTAATTGTGTGGTTGATTTGATTTTTTTTTTTAAATTGAGAAAAAATGATATTATAAATTGACTGTCCCTGTCAAGTTTAATTTTCATTGTACTTTTTTTTGGTATTTTAATTGTCGGATTAATTTTATGATAACAAAAAGTTGCTGATGCCAATAGAGAACCTAAATAATTTGGATTAATATGAAAAAGAAAATATAATTTTTGGATAATGTATAAAATAAAAATATATTTTATTTTCGGGTATTTCTTTATAGTTTAAAAAGAAAGAAAAAAATAGTTAAGAAAATGACTCAAGTAATGTATTTTTTTCCAGATGAAAGAATGTCATCAGTCTGTTGTCGATTTTATGAAACAAATCATCTTTAAAGTTATTTCATTTGCATATTACTAAGGAAATAATTTGATATATAAACATGGATTATTGATGTTTTTTTTAGACTTAAAAACAGATGTTTCAAGCATTTTCGTTAAACTACTATAAAAGCGGTCAAAAGATATTTTGACTTTAAAATACTTAAAAAGTCTTACTTTAAACATGCTCTAAGAAATTTTAAAAAATACCAAAAAAGAATGTAGAAAGTAATTATAAATGCATATACATTGCTATTAAAATTTAATTATTCTATTGTAAGCTATCAAGAAGCTGAATACTTACATCTTCTAAAATATATAATATTAATTATAAGAAGTTAAATTTTGAAATTATTAATAAATTAGTATTTATGAGAGCATTTATCAACTAACTGCTCAAGGCAGGTTCGAATACTAGTTTAATGTAATTTTGGGGGGTTGTAGCTAACCCAACTATTAAACCCCCACAATTTATGCCTTTTTTTTAGTGTATATTTATTTTAAAAATAAAGGAATCTCCTGCAATTTACTAATATTTAGATTTATCAAAACTGAATAAAATTTAGAAGGTCAAAAGATCATTTTCGTTGCAATTTAACAATATTTAGATTTATAAAAATTAAATTGTGTGATAACGACATTAATTTAATGTACTCAAAGAGGGTTATGTTAATGATTTGTGATACGCCCAAATTTACACTCCAAAAGGAATAGTAAAGCGGGTCGTTGATTAAATATTGAACTCAACCAGAGTTAAGGTCGATACCACAGGGAATGCATGAGAATATATCTATTACCGCAGTTTTCAGATGTAATATTTATTCGCGAAACAAAAGTGCATAAAGTAAATGGGGGAATTTGGTGTTTCAAACTAAGTTACTAAAATTAAGCAGTAAATGAGTGCAAAAACGACTAGATTTCAAATAATTTATGCGAAGCTAGGATTTTGTTCCCCATGACATCTAATGCGATAGTCGAATCTAGTGGTAAACTCGTTCATGATTACGTATATAAGATCTAACAAGTTAAATAACATCTAATTCACCTCTCGGTCCCTCTTAGATGCATATCATTCATCACCTTTCGGTCTCAGGATGTATACGTACTAACCCTTGTTGTTCGATCCCGGAATACTCTCATCTTTCGGTCTCAAGTACTTAGACTAGGTTAAAAACCCCGAATTTCTGTCGTAGAACTCTTTTCCTAATCAAAATATCCCTTTTGGGCATGCAAAGAATAAAGGCTTACTCTAATGTGTTGACTCATCAAGGAAGAAATTATAATAAAGATTACTACGATATGTATGCTAATCAATCCCGAGAATTACCCCATATTATTGACATGGTTCCCACACCCCTACTTGTGGGTTTAGCCTAACATATTCAAGGAAAAAAACTCGCAATGATACAAGAAATTCATAATAAATGACTTACTATTGAATAATCGATGAATCCACAAGTTACAATCTTGAATTCGATAAGAAAAATCCCAAAATCTTATGAAATCTCTAAGAAAATAATATTTTTCAGTGTTTTCTAGCTCTCGTCGTCCAAGACTAACTAAAAATGAAATAAAATAACTATTTATATACAAAGAAAACCTAATCCAAATTAAAATAGGAAAAATCTATCGGCATGGACACGGGCCACCACACGGCCCGTGTGAGTAGATGGACCGTCAAATGGTCTGTATGGCTTCCCTTAGCTTCAACTCCATCTGCCTTTTCATGCCGCATCAGACGGCCTGTGTGGCAATTGACGGTCCATCTAACGGGCCGTCTGACTTGCCTTCACCTTTTTTTGCTCCATTTAGTCCTCACCCCTTGAGTCGTGGACCGTGGTTGGTCACATGGCCCGTGACAAGCTCTGTCCGGCTCCACTTAGTCCATTTCACTTGCTTTTCGACGGTATTACTTTTGCATCACTTTGATGGTACATAGAACAGCCCGTCACACTCCCCACGGTCCGTGAGACGTGTCGTGGGGTCTGCCTTCATCACCTACAACTCTTTTTCTCCTCATAACTGTCATTAGCCACCAAGTGTAAAGCCACGATGGGCCTCACGGCCCGTGTGGAGGTACACGAGCCGTGTAGGCCCCCCGTGTGCCTACACTTAGTTCCATTTTGCTCCTTTTTGCATTTTTTCATCCTTTTTTCTATTGTACTCTCATTTCTCCATGCCTTAGTTCTTTTTCCTGAAAAACAACAAAAAATGAAAATTAAAATAATAACTTTGCTCGAGAACATGCAAAAATTCTTTGTTTAAAGCGTTAAAAGAGTCATATTTTTATGACTCATCAACACCCTCAACTTAGAATGATTGTTTGTCCTCAAACAACAATAACTAACCAAATAATGCATATACAGAAGTGCTCACTCGGAATATGGATCGCCCCACAATTTTCAATGCATATGCCCTGCTAACAAGTTTAAGAATGTGTTCACACCCAAAACGGATTCGCAAAGATTAAGCCAAACATCATGCATGCATGGTCAGTCCACATATGATCAGGAATAAAGATACCTCAGTTGAGTTAGCAACCAATTAATGCAAAAGATAGTGCCCTCACCACAAAGAAGTCTCACACTCAACTTAAGCATGTAAAACAGAGACCGGAATGTAGTCACTCACTCTCAGAAATGACTTTCAGTGGACACACCTGTATCAATCATAAACTTGCCCTTATTTTCACCACCTTAACTCTTGAAGGGCCTTTTTAGGATCACATTAGGACTTTTTCGGCTTCTAGCATAGCTCGAGCTCGGATGAGGTATATTTAGGATTAAAGTGACTAAATAGCCTCTCCCTGATACTTACTTCGACTCAGCCATTTGCCTTTTTGGTCACCAACTTTTCTTGCCCTTATTTTTCCCACTTTCTATAGTACAGGAAGTGATTTCCATGCTCATTCACTCATTTTATTCTTTTTCTTTTTCATTCATTGATTTTCTCATGGTCACAACCCATTTCTTTTTCTCCTTTTATCACTTTATTCTTTTCCACACTCATTTTTTTGTTCTTCCTGCACTAGTCACCCTCAGCTTAAGCCTTTGGCTTGGATCAAGGTTCATAATATCTTTCTAAAAGACCAGGGATAACATAAGCCACCCTCAACTTAGGCTTTTTCCCTAGGCAGAGGTTCACAATGTCCTTGGAGAGACCAAGGCCAAAACAGAGATCAACAGATAGATTGGGGGAGGTGAATTTGAGTGATTACAAAGAAAAGGTTCATTCATGCTCAACTTTTGGTTCAAAGGGACAATTTCATTTGGTTGGTCAATTTTTTTTCGCTAAGTGACTATTCAACAACAACGGCCTAAGATCCCATCCTAATTCGGTCATTCAATTATTTCAGTGGGACTAACCAGGCAAGTTCTATCTCATAAGTGCATCGACTGAATTATGCAATTGGCTCACACACACATGGCACATCTTCTACACTAATTGGTACTAAATCACATAGGCCTGCTTCATTCATCAAAATACCAACAGTCATGCAACTTAGTAAGGATGAGATGCAAACACATATATACTTAGAATTGTCAACCTGGAGCATCACAAAGATCAACACAAGGGCTACCCTAGACTTTTGTGAACACTTATAAGTACACAAACATGACGACCTAAACATGTCAGTTCTACTAGATAATACACTTGAGAGAAAAGAAACATGGCAAGAAAAACTCTCAAGTGCACCCCTCCAAAAAAGATAATGTAGTGCCCTCGCTAGACTATAACACAAGTTAATAAACAGATAGAGGATAGAACATAACTGGGATGCCCTAGGCATTAGTAGTGTCGGTAGGACAAGACCCTCCGGGGTATCTTCATCAGCATATGTAGCACCCGGTCCAAAGGTGCTATCGAAGGCTCCTACCCGTGCCGCCTCTGCGGCCAACTGCTCTTATTCTGCCCATTCAGCTGCTGCTTGGCGCTGGGACCTAGCAACCTTGTGCATTTATCGGTCTTCTTCCTTCTGTGGGTTATAAGGAGGACTCTTTTGGTGCCCGGGTTGCTTACTCTTGTCCTTCCTCCTAAGGTGTTTAGTGGGTGGCGCGGGTGCCTCAGATGGGGCTGGTGGAACACCCCATATCTCATCTAAAATTGGCGTCGTGGGGATATTGAATAGGTTTATCTATGACTCCGGAGGCGGAGCCAGTGCAGAGGCCTGGTACTGTGCAGTCAGCTTAGCAATCTGAGCCTTCATAACATTCACTATTTGTACCAGATCCTTCATTTCATCCCCAGTCATACTCCTAAACATGCTATGGAAGTATCCCTCCAAGGTGCTGACTTGGCTCTACAAAGTGGTGATTCGGCTCAGAAGGGCATCGTTACGTTGGTCTACCACCCACTGCGAATGGGACTGGACCACCTGCGGAATCCTCTCTACAATTTGGTCAATAATAGCACGTGTCTGCCGCTGGTCCACCACCAATATATCCAAAAACTCATAGGGTACATATGCGTACCCTTGCTGAACTAGAGGAGCTACACCACTACCCTCAGGTCGCTCAGAAGTCGCGCCTGATAGTGGGGCGGTGGTGTAGTCGTCAAATGGAAAGGGTTGCTGTGGAGGTGAGGATGAGAAGTTTATCGGCCCCCCTAATGAACCTGTTCTGCTCCTCATGAGAGGGTTTTGGACATCCTTAATCAGGGCAATATTGGCTACACCCTTGGGAGCTATCTTCTTGTCCAAAAAATGAGTAGTAGGAACACTGACCTATTTGCAAAGGGCACAAACCAGGCACGGGGAAGACATGGCAACTCTCTCAGATAAAGCTCGATCCCGCATCTCAAAATCAATAATTTGGCCCATATTTACTCCGTATCTGGACATCAGGCATGGTATAAGAGAAGCATGCGAAAACTGGAGTAGGTTATCATTTCCTATGGGCCGCAACCTGGCCCGCACCACCGACCACCAAAATTTTGCAGCAAATGTCAACGATGCTTTGGAGATAGGACACTTGGCATCTGTAAGCCAAGGCGCCTTATCCCCCTGAATGGCTATTCGCTCTAGGATCCATCCCAACAGTGCAGCCCTAGATGACAAATCAACTATCTGTACCACATCCATAATCTACATGTGTCTATCCATAAACTGGGCATCTGGAAAAGCTTGCCAATCTGGACCAAATAGGAATGGTTGATGGTGGTTTCTGATATATTCACTCATGTACGACACACCATTATATGTGACCATGGGGACCTAGTGAGGTCAAATTGTCTCTTCACCTTACTTATATGTACCCTATACTGAATTCAGTAGACTAGCGACATAGTTAGAATATAACTCTTCAACAATGGCAGGCCTATAGTACCCTCGTGGTTGCTCCATCCAACTGAACTTATATGAGTTAAAAGTATCTTTGATTTTTGGAACTCTGTCAAGTTGGTCAGTGATTACCCGAACCTCTGGAAGGACCGCCCGCTATTTGAAACCCTTGGAACCTTTTGTAAGTCCGTTAGTGTAGATATCCTTAGCGCTTGGGATTGTCCACCGGCCTCTCAGAAAGACAATAAGTGCCCTGGCAGTTTTGGGGTCTACCGTTCGGGAGACTGCAAAATGAATGGGCTCGTCATCACTATCCCGTAGTTCGACCTCATTTGCTCGCTCTTTAGTATCGTGACCCTCAGCCTCTAAGAGTTTGCCCCTGCTCGTCCTGGTCCGAATTTTCTCCTATTACGGGGCAACTGCCTCCTCCTCAAATCCCATAGAAGGAGCCCCCTCTTTAGACTGGTGAGCTCAGCGACGGCCTAATGCACGGGCCTGCATAACACCAGGAGAGTGGGGGGAGACATTGCATGTATAGCGAACTTCGGACCCACTAGAGGAGTCATCACCTAAGTCACTCCCAGCCTGATTGCTAGATGATACAGTTGGGAGAGTCATGGAGGCGTGACACAAGCTCATCCCTATCACTACGTCTCACTAAGCTGCGACGTGGCCCCATAGTACCTGCAAGTGCCATAAATAATACACTTTGTTAGAAATTATTGCACACGCAAGTTGACGCACTAATGGATACTCAAACTTCCCCTGTGCCATAAAGGTGACAATAACCCTTAAGAATGGTATCACCTGGTCTATCATAGGGCCATTGCACTTAAAAACATATACAACTTAAAAATTAAAAGCAACCTATGTAAACTAATGCAGGTGGGATAGGGTCAACGAGACCCTACACGGCCCTGTAGCGAGACACGGTCCGTGAAAGGTCTTGTCCAGGAGGACTTGGTCACGTGGTTGGACTAACGGCACGTCATAGAACGTTACACGGTCCATGAACCATGACACAGTCCATGAAAATGACCATACACCCCCCCGAACAATTTTCAACTCATCATGCACATATGACCAAGTTCAAGCAATTTCACCCCACAGAATCATGATTCAATCAACATAATAGCTTATACAAGTCAATTTCCCCGAAAATCATGCAAAATCATCACTTTCAAGGGTAAGACCTTAAGAACTCAACAATGGTGGTTTTCACCACCTCATGCACTCCCTACATCATTAACATGCATTATGATGAATTAAATCAAGAAAGAAACGATTTAGAGTCAAGATCTACACATGCAAGTACCAAAAGCAACACTAGAAAATAGAGAAATTGAGTTCTTATTTTAATGAGCAACAATGGAGAAGAAGAATTGCTTGAATAACTTGATACCTGCACTTAAATTAAGCTACGAATCATATGATTATTTCACGAATCGTCACAAAGAAGATAGAACTTGTTGGGAATTTTGAGGGAAATAGTATGAAAGAGAGAGGGAGTCGTGTGGTTAGAGAGAGAAGGGAAAGTGAAAAGTGAGTGGTTGGGACAAAGTAGGGGTATTTAAATCCGTTGGTCAATCGTTTGACCGGTTAACCAGCGCTACACGGGACAGTCTCACGGCCTATGACACATGTTACGGTTCACTTGGACCATCCATCCCCCACTACTTGGTGCAAAAATTCACTTACCCAGTGCCAATGTGACATGCGTATGCTTCACGGCTTCCTTCACGAGTCGTTGACCATCTCACGGTTTGTGAGAGTCTTCCATGTGACCGAACTTAACAAAATAAAAACTTACCTGGTCTTTCGTGCTTTGTTGCGCCTAGGCGGCTTGTCACATGAGCCCTGTCACATTATACGATTCGTGTGGACAGACCGTGTCACTCCACTTGGCCATCAGACTTGGGCGTGTAGCATGAGTGCCCCATACGACCCGTTTGACGTGTGATGAGCCGTGTAATTTACTCGTGAGGTGACACTTGGCATCTTTTGTTCATTTGCACATTACAAGCTCCACACGACTTTCAGATGGTGGCTCTCACGAGCCGTTGAGCATGACATGGCCCGTGTCAGAGGGCCCTGTGTCAACACTTTGGCAAAATTTTGGCTATTTCGGCCTCAAGACATGTTTTTCACTATGTATGCACTCACGAACTCCAAAATAACACATGTATTCACCTGGAAACATAAATCAAAAACAAGAAAATGCATGATATATAAATTAAAGATTTTTTTAAATTTTTTTTATAATAATTACAATGCATGGGTTGCGTCCCACGGAGCACTTGATTTAATGTCGCGGCACAATGCATTGTCTTGAATACTCATACTTCGTCAAAGAGCAAGACCTCAATCACTGAGACTACTTTTGCTGCACCTACATATTGCTTCATGTTCTTTCTATTTACCTTGAATCGATCCCCATTTTTTGCTTCTAACTCAATTGTACCATGGGGAAACACCTGGCTAATCATGTATGGTCCAGACCACCTTAACTTGAGCTTACTGGGAAGAGTCTCAACCTGGAGTTATATAGTAGTACCTTATCACCAACACCAAAGCTCCATTGGGCAATATGGTTATCATGATGGACCTTCATCCTCTGTTTGTACGGTGCTGCACTCTCGTATGCGTAGAGGGGAAAGTCATCCAACTCATTGAGCTAGTCAAGTCTTAAGTCAGTAGCTTCCTCCCAATTTATATTGAGCTTCTTTAAAGCCCATAGTGCCTCATGCTCTAACTCCATGGGTAGATGACAGGCTTTACCAAACACCAACTGATATGGGGACATACCAATGGGTGTCTTGTAAGCTGTCCAGTAGGCCCAAAGTGCATTATCTAGCTTCCTCGCCCAATTCGTCTGGTAGCATTTACGGACTTGGTCCAGATTTCCTTGATCTCTCTGTTTGACACTTCAACCTGTCCACTAGTCTGCGAGTGATAGGGTGTGGCAACCTTGTGCTGTTGGACTCCATATTTTGCTAGCATAACATGAAAAACGTTGCTATAGAAGTGAGAACCCCCATCACTGGTGATAGTTTTAGGTGTCCCAAATATGGAAAAAAATGTTCCGCCTCAGAAATTGGACAACACCCTTGCTTGCATTGTTTGGTAATGCCCCTGACTCCACCCATTTGGAGACATAGTACACTGCCACCAGGATGTAAATCATTTCATACGAATTCACAAATGGGCCTATGAAGTCAATTCCCCAGACATAAAAAATCTCTACCTCAAGAATCGGGGTCATCGGAAACTCTTGGCGCTTGGAGATGTTGCCCTATTGCTGGCACTGGTCACACCCAAGCATCAAGTGGTGGGCATCTTTATAGATGGTGGGCCAGTAGTACCAACATTGGAGAATCTTCTTTGTCGTTCTAGCCCCACCATGATGACCCCCCAACTGCGGATGAGTGACATGCCTCCATGATACTCAATATCTTCGCTTCTGGAATGCACCGCCTGATAACCCCGTCAACACATGTTCAGAACAAGTATGGGTCATCCCAGAATTACCTACGCAAATCAAAAAGAAACTTTTTTCTCTGGTGAGGGTTAAGGCCCTCTGGCATAATATCGCTTACCAGAAAATTAGAAAAATCAGCAAACCAACGAGTGAGGTTAACAAAAGCTACTAATACCTACTCATTGGGAAAGGAATCATCGATGTTCAACCAATCCTTCAGTCTTGAATCATCCTCCAATCTGGACAAGTGGTATGCTACTTTGTTCTCAGATCCTTTTCTTTCTAGGACCTCAAAGTCAAACTCCTGTAGCAAGAGAACCCATCTGATCAGCCTTGGCTTAGCATCTTTATTTGCCATGAGATACTCAAGGTTGCATGGTCGATGTGCACTATTGATTTGGTGCCCAATAAGTATGGCCGAAACTTGTCAAACATATATACTACGACCAATAATTCCTGCTTAGTCATTGTATAATTCTTTTAAGCATCATTGAGAATCTTGCTAACATAGTAGATGGGGTCGAAAATCTTGTTGCGCTTTTGTCTAAGCACAACACCCACAAAAATTTTGCTTGCATCACACATCACCTTAAATGGGGCAGTCCAGTCAGGTGGAACCACCAAGGGAGCAGAGGTCAGCTTTTGCTTCAGGGTCTCAAAAGACTTGTCTATAACTATCGTCAAAATGGAACTTTGGATCCTTCTCCAATAGCTTGCACAAAGGATGTGCGATCTTGGAGATGTCTTTGATAAAACAATGATAAAACCCTGCATGCCTAAGGAAACTCCGAACCCCTTTCATAGATATGGGAGGCGGCAGTTTCTCAATCACCTCGATCTTTGCCTTATCCACTTCTATGCCCTTCTCAGAATTCTTATGGCCAATAACTATCCAATCTTTGACCATGAAGTGGCACTTCTCCCAATTTAGCACCAAATTTGCCTCCTCATAACGCTGTAGTGCCTTGCTAAGATTCAACAGACATGTATCAAAGGAGTCACCCACTATAGAGAAGTCATCCATAAGTACCTAGAGGGTGTCTTCAACCATAAGGTTGCTGGGGCATTGCATAGCCCGAAGGGCATCCTTCTGAAAGCAGAAGTCCCATACGGGCAGGTGAAAGTAGTCTTCTCCTGATCCTCCGGGGCTATGGTTATCTGATTGTAGCTCAAGTACCCATCTAAGAAGCAGTACACCCTCTACTTGCCAATCTGTCTAAAATCTGGTCCTTGAAGGGCATGGGGAAATGGTCCTTCAAGGTCAATTTATTCAGTTTCTGGTAGTCCATGAATACTCGTCATCCAGTAACAGGTATCAAATGGACCAACTCATTTTTTATCGTTAGCAATCACTGTCATGCCCCTTTTCTTCAGGACACTCTACACTGGATTGACCCATTTGCTGTCAGATATGGGGTATATCACCCCAACATCCAGCCACTTGATGATCTTTTTTTTACTACCTCTTGCATAGGTAGGTTTAGCATGTGTTGATGCTCAATACTGGGCATACAATTATCCTCTAATTTTATCTTGTGCGTGCATATCCCTGGAGGAATCCCTATGATATCTGAAATGGTCAAACCAATAGCTCACTTGAACTTTTGGAGGACCCCCAACAATGCCTCTACCTGGTCTTCATGAAGTTCTGCAGCTACAATCATTAGAAGAGGTGTTGGGGCAGCTCCTTGAGCTCCATAGTTGGAGGCTCCTCAATGGATGGTTTAGCAGGTGGTCCAGACCTGTTTTGCAGATCTAAGTCCAACTTTATGGGGACAAATGGCCTGGTTCCCCTACCTTGCAACACATTCATGGTGGCTGCATACTTACTAATACCATCATCTAGGAAGTTCATCAATACCGTTGCTAGCATGTCCACACTCATTATTTCCTCTAATGGGATCTTAGACAGGCAATCATCTTCAACATCTAGGATCGACATCACCGCCACCTCTTTAGGTCTCTTCATTGCAGCACACACACTGAACTTCACCTCTTCAGTGTTAAGTCTGAATGTCAGCTCTCCTCGCTTTATGTCTACCAATGCCCTGCCAGTATCCAAAAATAGTCTTCCAAGGATGATGGAAACCTCAAAATCCACCTGAAAGTCTAGAATAACAAAGTCCGTGGGAAAGATGAACCAATCCACACGAACCAGCATATCACATAGAATTCCCACAGGCTGCTTTACCGATCTATCTACCATGAGTAGCTGCATTATAGTGGGTGTGGAGGCTCCTAAGCCCAGTTGCTTGTAAACTGCCAATGACATCAAGTTGATGATGGCACCTAAATCATAGAGAGCTGTTGCGAATCAAATGCTCTAATGATACACAGGATAGTGAAAACTCCTAGATCTTCCTTCTTTTCTACAAGAGATCTTGTGGCAATGGCACTACAGTGGTAGAGATTGTTTGCTGGCTCTATCGTGGCTATCCTCTTCTTAGTCAATGAATCTTTCATAAACTTAGCATAGCCCGACATATGCTCAAGTGCCTCTACTAGAGGGATGCTCACTGAAATCTCTTTTAGCATAGATAAGAACTTCTGAAACTTGTCATCTTCAACCTTCTTCTGCAACCTCTATAGGAATGGTGGTGGTGGCTTAGGAATGGCTGGCAGAGGTTAGGTCACTACTGGTGTCACCTTAGGCTCTTTAGCAACCTCAGTCTCTATTAGTGTCATCTTAGCTTCTTCATTCAACTCATCGACATACACCTCCACAGGGTTAGGCATCTTGCCTTTAGCTTCATTCAAACCTGCATTACTAGGTACAATAGGGTCAGAGAGTACTTTACCGCTCCTCGTGGTTACTGCCATGCAATGACCTTCATTTTTCGGATTCTAAATAGTGTCTCTCGGTAGTGACCCCACTTTTCTCTGGTTTATGGTTGCTGACAATTGCCCCATACGCTGCTCTAATTGCTTGATTGAGATGGAATGCGAGTCGACCAACTGTCGAATATTGGACATCTCCCCTTTTATATCTCGTATCCCTACCTCGGTGGACTCAACTTTGTCAAGAACCTTTTCCATCATCTCTTCTAATTTTGAGGTTCCACCACCATCATTTTGACACTCACGAGTCTTATAGTTGTCTATGTTTTGCCAGTTTCCTTGATAGATCTGATCACGACCATAATTCCAACCTTAGTTACCAGCGTTGAATGGTTGGTAACCCCCTTGGCTGCCTAAGAAGTTCGCTTCCTCATCATAATTATACCCTTGATCATCGTACCTAGGAATTGTGTCTACAACTTGTACCTTTTCTATACCTCCGTCAAGGAACCCCTTTGCCAGCAAGTCCAGTTGGGTCTTCATGTGTGCCATGTCTTGATCCCGTTCCTCTTTCTTTCCTCGCTGTTACGCAATCATCTCAAAGACGAGCCCCGAACAGTCTCCATCTCTAGTGTTCCTGAAACACCCCACATCTTACAATACTAGTACTATGAAAATGAAACATGATATGGTTTGGTCAAATTAGCGCCCATTTTAAAAGTGTTTGAATCTCATGTTATAGGGCGATATGTGCGTCTAACGCTTTAGAGGGTCGAGTGTATACATGTTCTGTGTCAACTTGAGGAGATCACGACCCTAAACAAAGTACGAGAATTGAGGAGCTTGTAGGACTTAGGAAACTGGCAGGTGAGTCACCTACTTGCTTAGCTTAAATTTGCTAGCTAAACGGAGACGAGGCTCGACGTCGAATTTATCCAAGTCCGATTAGGAATAAAGTCCGTGTTAAGGGTGTAACATTAGCCCATGTTTTAGCATCATAACTATACTATATTTTCATCCCAAGATGAACAATAGAAGGGCCTAAGTACATCACAACTCGCTTGACTAATTGGGCCCAAAACTAGGTAAGGAGAAAAGGGAGAAATGGACAGCCAAGGCCCAACCACTTTGAACCCAATAAGGCCCTAGTGAAAGGGGAAAGAAGCTACATTACCAGCTTGGTAAAGTAAGGCTAAAAATACCTTAGTAGTTCGGCCAAATTCACCCTTTAAAAAGGGTTTAAAACACCTCTTATAAGTCATTTTCAACTTGAACAAAAAAAAATCAGATTGTTCTCCAAGTTTTCTCTCAACTCTTTCTTGACTATGTAAAGCAGCCAAAGGGATCTTTTAGGGTTCTTAAGGAGGCCCTCAACTATGAAGGTTAATTTAAGTGATTAAAGTTGTGTGTTTAGTAAGGTTTCTTCATGAAAAACAAAAAACTATGTTGGTTAGGTATATGCTGAAAATTTTGGACAACATGTGTTCCAAGATTATTATATATTTTCTTATTTATTTGGAAGCTTTTCTCTTTTTGGTTGGATTGATTATGAAGGGAGTCTATGTTATTAATGAGTGTTAGTTCTTAAATGATGTATAAATGCTTTTGCACCACTTTTACAATCCGCAAAAGTGAGTTCTTATAGGATATCGCAATTGTGTTCTTAATACGAACTTGTGGGCTGTTGGATGGGAGGCTA
>JAABOM020057646.1:0-14877 GCA_011800125.2 Solanum clarkiae
TGACCTCCCCCCCCCCCCCCCCCAACCCGAACTAGGCAAGACTCGCTTTCGCGCGATGCCAACGTAGATTTTGTGACTACCACAATCACGATGCCTAGCCACAAAAGTGGTCCATGCGACCAGTCACTACCCCAAAAAAGTGAAGGACCTCCGCTTAAGTGATGGTCGCAATTGCAGTCACCCATTTGGAATCACGACAACAGACAACATATATAAAAAAAGAATTCAACCCACGCAAAAATTCTAAATCGACCCTCGAGATTCATTTAAAACTCTATATATAAAAATCTTATATGTTATTTTGCTAAATTTGATGTTCAGGACTCAATGAAATCATCATAATTTGAATTCAAACTCTTCTTGACTCAAAATTTAATTAGTCATAACTAGATTAACTGATTCTAAAAAGATCAAATCACCCTCAAAACTTTCAAAAATTACATGAATGCGCTTTTTAGACCTAGAATCACCTTTAGAAATCAAAAAAATCAACGGAAATCTATTTTGAGCATTTTAACTCTGAATGTTGATCCAAGTCAAACCTTGATCTTAATTAATTAAACTTCCAAATTAATATCTTATATCCATGAAACATCTTCGAAACAGAAACAATAATGCTTTTAGATTAATTTTCATATTTCAAAGCAAATGGAATAAACGAAATTTAATTTTAAAACTCGTAGATCTAGTTGGTACCAAAAAATACTTTTGAGCAACTTATGTATTCAAAACTCAAAAACTTCAACACTTCTCAACTTTTCAATAAATTTTCAAAATCAAATCCATAAATTGATCAAACATAATTTTGATATAATTATCAAGAAGGGTAAAATGATAATTTTTTCAAAAAAATACAAAAATAACCTTCTGAATCATTATATCATCCACAACTAAAAATCATATCCATCCTCAAACAGGGAGAGTGAGGAGTGTCCAACCCTACATTTATAACATTGTAGCCAAAATATTTGTTAGTACATTGAGATGTACTAAGTATATGAGCAATGCATAATACATATAGATACAAGTATATATAATATGAATAGAATGATGCATAAGTCATGAGATGCAAGACCACAATAACATAAGCATGGAGTAAAACCTTGAAGAAAAACATGATCACAAGTTGTGTGGTTAAAGAATCAAGTCATAATAAGTATTAAAGTAATATAGTCATTTTGTGTGAGATTACTATAACTGATAATAAGACCATGCGAGTTATAATATGAAACCTAATACTGTCCCATATCGGCAAGGGAAGGCTACCTTACCAGTGTAGACCCTTTGATGTACAACAGTCAATGGTCAAGGGCTATATGTGGATCTACTGGCCTATTCTAAAGAGGTAATATATGGTGGCGCATAATATTAGACAAGAGGTTGCTACTAGAATTTCTTCGGATGGATAATCTTAACATCCATCCGACCAAAATTTACATCAAGCCTTTTTAGTACTAATCCAAATTCCATAGAATAGTATATCATGATATCATATTCATTCATAAATTAATCATAGCTTCGAGTCATCGAAAATCATTATTTATAAAGAATGACTCATAAAAAATCTTTGGTGATTCATCAATGTGAAAATTATACTTCCACACAAGGTTCAATGATTAGGTGAGAATTGTCTTTTCACCAAACATTCATTCTTTTGTTATTCATTCATCTTTGAATGGACTTCATAAAACATAATTGAATGCCTTTTATAAACCTTGAAAGAAGTCCTAGTCATTCATGATCATGATTCATTAAAACATAGGGTAAATCAAGTGGGTTCAATGTCAAAATAACTTTAAAACGTGCAATTCATGAAGATCATCCATAATTATGAGGAATTACATCACTTTTAATCATAAACATAAGAACCCACAATATATATTCATGAACCCTAATCGTCTTGTAGAGAAATCACTTTAAAGCTATCAAATTCTTGCAATTCAATGATAATTCACACTTAACTTGGTGGATAAACATAGACATAACCATAATTTAGCAATTGAACGAGAATTAGATAAAACCCATGAATTTCATACTTGAAATCAATTGAAAAGTGAAAGATCTTTTAGGCTTCATGATTGGAAGTATCATATATATGAAGACTCACATGCATTGGTAGAAACTACGAAATCTGTGAGGAATTGATTTTGAAACTTAAAGAAATTGCTCCAATCTCAATGGAAATCAACATGGAGAAGAAGAGAATCTTGAGAGTATTTTTAGAGAGATGATTTCTAATTCGGGGAATTACGTTAGAATGAATGGCTTTAGATAGATTAAGGTAGTTAATAGACTTATATTTAGACATAAAGGCTATCAAAATATATTAGAAATTTATATAGGAAAATGACCCAAATACGCCTCATTAAGTTAGAAAAATTTTACATAGGCGAATCCTTGGATGGGACCCACCACAACTCTTCTTTTGCACCACGGCCCGTATAAGGAGTCATGGTCAGTGGCCCTTTTTCCTATGAACTAGGGGGCCCTACACACGAGTTACCATGACTTGTTGTGTGCACCATGGCTCGTGGTGGGTTCTGTGGTAAGGAAGGTGGCTTGGTCCTAATAGGGGTTCTCTAGATCTCCATGAGTCCCACCATCATTCGTAGTGGGATCCACAAGACGTGAAGGGCCTTGTGGTCATCTCCTCTTCATTCAAGTCTAGGATCCCTCATGATGGCCCATTACGGCTAGTTGTGCACACCATGGCTCATGGTGAGTCTCTTGGTGAGAACACTATGCAAATTCCAAAAACATTTCACCTTTAGGCTTTAAGTTTTTTACTTTCCAACGTTTGGGGACTTACCCATAACTATGTGTAAGGACCCGAGATGCCGTACGATCTTATCAGAGCTTGAAAATTTACTTTGGAGAACTTAGTACCAAGGTGACACTTCAGAGGAGACCTTATGTCCAGTGTGAGGTCACATGGACCATGTAGGGGCCTCGTGAAGTGGCCCTTGGCCTTCGGAGGTCGGTTGGCTTCTAAATGTGGTGTTTAAAATTAAGCACACCACACTTGGATCCCTCATGGTCTATGTGACACTTCACAGACCGTGTCATGGGCTATGTTGTGGCCTTGGCTTGAAATCCCATAATTTTGAGACCAAGGATGGTGACACAGCCCTTCACACAGCTCGTGTGGCCCTTCCGTATGATTGATTTTCGTTAAACAAAATTCTAAGTATAGGATTACCATTCCGGACCTTTGTCAAGTGATATTTTATTTCAGTGTTAGTTCACAGGCAAGTACATGGTCTGTGTAGTGCCACACAGACCGTATACCCTTCCTTGAAGTGGCGACGTCTAATTTTTCAACTCGTTTCAGTAATGGCGTTTTCATAAATACAATTTATTCTAATGGTCTTTTGGGACTTCCTATGCTACCTAGAAACTTCCTAATTACCTAAACTCTATTTCTAATATTCAAATTCATTCTTCCCATTTGAAAACTCTCTCAAGCTTCTCTCAAAGAACTCTTGTAGATTGCAAATTTGGGAATCAAGGAAAACTCATTTCTCCTTCAAATTTCACTTGAAACTTCTTCATATGTCAAGGTCTGTGGGTTTTGATCCTTGTTTCCTTTCAACCAAGGAGATCTAAAATCTTTTCATGTAATTTTCATGAATTTAGCTTACTTTAAATGTGGGTTTCTAATTTTATGATTTATTTAATTCAATTAGTGTATGGTTATGTTTACTTACTGACTTTATGTTGGTTTAAGCTATAATATGATAGATTACATTGAGATTATGAAGTTATGAAAGTGCATGTTCCCTTTAAGGCTTGATTTGTGCATGGGTAATTTATGTTATTATGTAAATGTGAATTTGAGTCGTGGTTTCATTTGAATGTCATAATGTACTATTGATTTAAGTTTGAATCCATATTACCCATGCTATTCTCACCTCATACATAGCATATGCATTCACGAGCATCAGGTTTATGAAATTGGATAGTGGGGAAAGCTCACATATGATTTGAAATTGAATTGGTGGGTTAATCTCACTCATATGGTTATGACAAGAATGTGATCACATGAATGTTTATGATATTTGGCTCATTGAGCATATTGGGTGTTTTGCACCTTATTTAGATATTGTGAATGGGCTATTCCTATGCATGACAAATATGATATGGATTGTGATTTGGTATTTGAGCCTAAGTATGAGATTGAATGATGTTTAGCTTTCAAGCCCAAATATGCATTGAAGTGATTTGAAATAACTTACATCTCTTTTGAAATCATGTATATGTATATATATTCTTAAGGGATGATGAATTAACACTGATGGATTGAGGGCGTCAGGGCTATCCCCAAAGGTCCTCTCCCTTTTCTTGAACTATGTGCCAGTATAGGTATATGTATATGGTAACCCTCACTGAAATGAGAGGCCCATAAGGTGCAGTTACAATATTGATATGATATGATAAAATTGTGAAAGTCCTATCCGAAATGGGAGACCCGTAAGGAAGTCCACTTCTCTGAAATGGGAGGCCGTAAGGAGAAGTGTGGTTTACCTTTGGCTAGTAGACCATCTCTTTTCCGATGTGGGGATAACATCGGGATCCCAAGTAATATCTCACTTGGTATTATATGTCGAATGATGTCTCATCTGCTCGTATAAGCATTTTGCATTCCATGCATCATGAATTTCATGGCATATTGTTATACAACTCTTCTTTGGATATATAATTATTTCTATATTATGTGCCCTTATCATCTAACATTTATGCAGGTTTGATAAATCATATACATTGCATGCCCGCATACTTTGTACATTCAAACATACTAACATATATTTTTGCCTACATGATCTCACCAAGTAGGGACTGAGGAGTATATCCATCCACCATACGACGTCTAGCTTGGATCCCAAGTTTTTGCTTGTTGTGGTGAGTCCTATCTTTCAAGGACAAACCATCATTACCTCTACCTATGGTGTTTTATCTATTTTATTTTATTTTGAGGGTGAGCATGGGGTATGTCTTGGCCCCCGACCTATCTTATGTTTAGAGACATTGTTGAATATATTATAAAGTCCTTTGTGTTTATATTCTAAGCGCTATGGATTGAGTCTATGCTATGGCTTGGTTACCTATTGGATAATGTTATGTGATTTGATTATAAGCTTTATGATATGACTACACGATATGATGCGAAAGATCCTAAGTCCCGAATTGCCCCATAGAGTGAGTCATACTTACCCGCCCCTTAGTCTTTATATACTATACGATATGTGAATTCATGTTACTCCCTTTCCCTATGATATACCCATAGTATGAGTCCTACTTTCCCATCCCTTAGAACTATGTGTTTACTATTTGAATACGCTTCTGAACCGATGATGTGAATTTGGATACTTGAGTCTTGTTTGGAAATTCTCGAGTTCCCATTCGCCATGTCACTCCTAGACTCTAGTCCGGGTCGTGACACTATGTATCACTATATAATAAAGGATTGCCCATAGTAGAGGCTTTACTCCTTGAAAAGGTCACTCCTAGTAGAGGCTCAATCCTTCATGTAGCTTAGTGGATCCACATAGGCATCACAAAGTCTATCTTGGCAAGTAGTCTCCCGATTTTCTCTAATGCAGGGTTAACATTAAGACACAATGTTATAGATCACATAGTTTATGATGATTAATGGTAACTCTCACAAATATTCAAGGTGTATTCATCTACGATTAATGATATCTCACACAAAGGCAAAAAGGTTCTCATTTAATGTTAAGGTATTTCTTACTAT
Source organism: Solanum clarkiae (assembly GCA_011800125.2). Taxonomy (NCBI): domain Eukaryota; kingdom Viridiplantae; phylum Streptophyta; class Magnoliopsida; order Solanales; family Solanaceae; genus Solanum; species Solanum clarkiae. The sequence continues at coordinate 5,753 of JAABOM020057646.1, forward strand.
CACTACTATTATCTTTTATAAGGTTCATACTTCTCTTATTATGGATTTTAGTCTTTACCATATCGTGAAACAAATATGTTCGTTACTTACTAGTATTGCAATGACTATATTCCATTATTTTAAAGAAATTTCAAATGATTGCATAGCTTTAGCTTGGTCCATTGCATTGGATAATCATACCATGACATGTTGCATTGCATGTTCATATAATTAATACACTCAAATTACTAACACATACTTTCTTGTTCCTATATTATATCACAAAGCAGGTTTGGAAGATCATTTCATTCCCCATCCTCATGGCTAGAAGCGAAGTCAAGACACTTGATTGGTGAGTTCTCATACTTTGTGGGCCACATATTGAGCTTTTATTTTCTTGCTACTCTCAAGACTTGTTACAGTTACTTTGAGGCTTTCTATTTCCTTATGTGTGGTGAGTCGCGGAATATATCCTACACCTCATCTATGAAGGTTAGAGGCATGTTTAGGCTAAAGCTTGATGTAGTCCCATTTAATCGAGAATTTGAATTGATTTCTTCTTCTATGTTAGACCACTTGTATCCCATATTATCTTACGGTTGTTGTTGATTCTTTATTTACCTAATGATTATGAATGATATACTAGATGGCTTGGTTCGAGTCATTCAAGATTTTGATCACCGTGTCACACCCATGGCCAAGTATGGATAATGACATAAGGTTCACAAATATATCTAAATTATCTAACATTATTAAGTTTCATACTTAAACTAATGAGAGTATGAGTTTCCTACTTGAACTATAACCCAATGGTTTGATACATATTAGGGGTGTAAAAATGAGTCCAAATATAGGTAACCATCCAACCCACCTAAAATCCTATGGATTAGACTCAAGATAATTTGAATTTAGTTCAATCTCAACGAATTCAAGCCTTAACTCATATTTAGAAGAATCTTCGATTGAGCCAATTTAATCTTCAATTTCAATCCATTTTAAAACTATTTGTTTGCATGGGTATAATGTATATTCTTATATTAAAGGTATGGATTACTATCTTATCTTCTGGGATTTATCTATCAATGTTTAACTTTTAATTTTTATTTTCTTGAGTTGAAATTCAAATATAGGTTATAAAAGGTAAATAATAATATGTAAAATTATTGAGATTAAGCAGGTCAAATTAACGAATTATGATCCAACACAAATTTTAGCCCATTTGCACTCCACCCATTTGAGCCCAAAGTTCATTTGGCGGTTCATGACCCAACTCAATTTCAATTTCAACCCAACCCATTAATTTGACACCCCTTATAAATACACTTGGACATTGACTAGATCAAATATTTGTCTAGAAATACTTGTGCACATGTTTGTCTATAAAATCTTTGTCCAACTGACATATATAATGACTCGGTTTGTTAAAACATTAATTTTTAATGTATTTTTAATTAACTGACTTTTTTTAAATACTAAATTCTCCCCTTTCAAGTCATAGACATCGATGCCAGGACAGAGACGAGACAATGTCTAAGAAGGTGGAGAAGAAGATGGTGGATGTCAGGATTAAAATAAATTAATCTACACGGTGATAGTGTAGTATTTAACATTAACTTTTAACCTAATACTAATTTATTTAGATTTACCACAATAAAATTATTTTTTCACATGGAGTGCTACATGGCAAAGCTTCTAAACAAAAGTGAGAGTGTACACACATCATAAAAAATTAGTCAAGGTGAGTTTCACTAACTATTGAATAATAATTTAGGTAAAAAATTCATACTCTCCATGGTTTAGATATGAAATTAAAAATGTTTAAATAGTTTAAGTGTGTTTTTAACATTTACCTTTTAAAATTATTGTAAACTTCACTCAAGATGGTTACTTTTGGAAGTCTTCGTCGACAACTAAAGTGTATTGCTCCTGCAATTACTCTAATATGTTGATTATAATTTTTAAAATTATGCAATAAAAAGGTCCACTAGCATTTAAATGAAGTAATATTTTTTGAAATATGAGTAAGGCTCTTTTAAGTTCTGAGTTAGTGGAGAGAATTCGAAAGTTGCGAGCAAAAGAAAATATAACTGGACTAAATAATCATGACTCAAAAAATAGAAGATTCAACCAAAACATTCTCCGCCAAAATCATGAAGAGTGAGAAACAAAAGTGTTAGCTTAGAGAAGTACATGAAGAGTAGAATAAAGGAACACATAAAAGATTATAGATTATCCTACTGATTCATCCAACTTGATAAACAAACGAATTTATATACAGACTAGACATTAAGCCCCCGTGCTAGCACGGGCCCAATAATAATGTCTTATTAAGAGTAATATTGTAAAATCATAATTGAAGCACTTAAAGATGTACAAATTAAGTGGCTAAACAGGCACGTCAAATTCGACAAAATATTTTCATTGGCCGCATGTAATAAAGGAGAAGGAGAAGCAGCTGAAGGAATATAGTTAAGTAGCTGAAGCAGGCACATCAGAGTCAATGAAATATTTTGATTGGGCCACATGTAATAAAGGAGGAGCAGAAGCATTTGAAAGAATACGATTAAGTAGCGAAGCAGGAATGTCAAAGTCGACATTATATTTCGATTGGGCTGCATGTAATAAAGGAGGAGGAGAAGCAGACAGCTCAAGCAAGTAGCTGGAGCAGGCATGACGTCCAATAGCTGCCTGCTTCAGTAGTTTCCTATAACACCCCCTAATTCCTTCTACCTAATCTGGTGTGGATGCACAGAGGATGCTGAGAAAAGACTGAGAAAAACTACAGAAGAGGATTCACTATGGCCATTTAAGACTTATAGACAGGTCTATGACTCGTAGAATGGGTCTCGTAAAATCCCCAGATGACTTAGTGAAATTCTCTAAGTCTGAGGCCTACATATGAGATGGTATACGACTCATAAAGTATTTTATGGCTCGTAAAGGATGTTTGTGACAAATTTTATAACTCTATATTTAGAATCCTTTATTCACGAGAGGTAGTTTACGACTCGTAGAAAAGTTTGCGACTCGTAGGAGAAGTCTCGTGCTAAATTCCAGTAACTCAGATTTTCAGACCCCTCATTCACGAGAGGCTGTCTGCAGCCCGTAAAATGCTCTACAACTTGTAGATAGGGTTTCATAGACTCAGGCGGTAATTTTTAAGAAGGGTAATTTTGTCTATTTTCACCATTTTTAATTTAACCCTTGGATGTTTTAGACTTAATTTAAGTCCTGAAATACAACCCTAAGCATATTCTTCCACCATTCATCATACTTAGGGCTTTCTTCAGAGCACCAGAGGAGGGAGAAAAGCAACAGTTCTTGGCTCTGGCATGGGGATCCATTGAAGTATGATTGTTTCTTCTATCCCCGGGTATGTAAGAGCTTACCAAAGTGTGGATTACATTTTTCCACATGCCCTATCATCATCTTGAGTCAAGATTTGAAAAAAGAACTGAGATTTGAAAAATTATATTATTCAAATGCTAAAATTCTTGTATTATTATGAATTCTCATGATAAGGTATGAGGTATTTGTTGCATTACATAATTTTTTCTATATATGAAATTGAGGTAAAGTTTTATACTTAATAGCGTGAGCCCAAAATCATATGATTTTATGAAATTCCATGCATGTCACTGAGTTGAGGTTGAGTTTGAGTAGCTGAGTGGAATAATTTGAGTATGACTGAGTATGAGAAGCATGTTGGATTGAGTCACATATATTACTATATATGATTACCTTGCTTGCACTGCATGATGTGTCAAATTGAGTGAGTCTAAATGACTATTTGAGTTTGAGTTGAATTTGATGATTTGCATTGATTGAATGAGTTGATGAGTAACCGAGATGAGTTTACATAAGATAACCCAATGAGTTTGAGTTTTGATTTGATTGATTGAGCATTGAGGGTTGAGTTGATTAATGAGTTGATTGATGAGTTAAGCATGGTTTAGTCTTGGGAGAAGTATCGAGCACTGTGCTGGGAGCAATTAAATATCTACTTTAACCCACAGAACTACATTGCCAGCATAGGATAGTCGTACAGTCCGTTCTGGCGACTCTTCCCCAAAAGTGGGCATTTATTATGGATCCAAGAAAGAGTTGATCATTCTTTACCATGACATATTTAGGATGGATATGAAAACAGTGTCGCCTTCATTGTACATCACCAAACTAAAGGTGATGGGATTAGATATCGATTAAGAAAAATTCCTAAGAAATATTTATTGAGCATGATAATTTAAACTGAGTTTATTTCTACTGAGTATATGTTTAAAAACATGATTTACTTTTAAACTTGCATGTGATGAGTTGGGCATGAGTTGTTGAGTCGAGGTGAGTGAGTTAAGCTTTACTTTCTTGAGCTATTTTACATACTAGTATATTCCATGTACTGACATCCATATGGGCTTGCATCATTTTATGATGCAGATACAGGTAATAGAGGACTTCAGCCCACGCTCCATTGAAGTCTAGATTAGTGCACTCCGGAGTTAGTGAGCCTCCTTACATTTCGAAGGAGCCCTTTTATTTTCTTACTTTCATTGAGTATTTTATTTTCTTTGATTGAGGTGTCCATGGACTATCATGGTACTCTCTGGATTGTTGAGTAGAGGTTTCATAGATATTGAGTAGAGGATTGTCAAGTATTTTATATTCCAAACTTATGCTTTGAAAACTATGAGATAGTTGAATTATATTTTATTCACATGATATCCTTTCTAATTGAGTATTATTCTTCCGTTGTCGAGTACGATGTGATGATAAGTCTAAGTGATTCACTCGGGGGCTAGCAATAGTCTCTGAGTGTGGGTCACGCCAAGGGTACCCTCCCGTGGCATGACAAACTTGGTATCAGAGCACAGAGTTCAATAGTCCTAGGAAGTCTATGAAGCTGTGTCAAGTAGAGTCTTGTTTATGGTGTGTTGTGCACCACGTTTCATAAGCAGGATATTATAGGATATTAGGAACTATTACACTTTCTAGTATTCTAAGTTCATGCAATAGAGTTAAAACTCTACAAAACCCTCTTCTAACCATGTGTTATGTGCTTGCAGATCATGCCTCCTAAAATCACCATGACTCAAAGGAATGCTTCGGCCAACCATGCTGAACATCCCACTTCTAAGGTGCCCCCTCCGATGAAAATGAGGCGCCGAGGTCGATCGGCCAAAATCGTTGGTGTCCCTGCGACCCCTACCACTCCACCTGCTATTACTGCAAAGGATGACTTCAGAGGAGCTATCGCCATACTCACACAGTTGGTAGCTGCCCAGAGCAGGGGCAAGGGTTCACAGACCCCTAGTTCTAGCTCCCAAGCGCCAAAGACTGCTGCCAGACTAAGAGACTTTCTGAGGATGAGCCCACCTGTCTTTACTGGGTCAAAGGTTGAGAAGGACCCTTAAAACTACATTGATGAAATATGGAACGTGATGAAAATCATGCGTGCCACCGAGACCAAGAGAGTTAAGCTTGTTGCCTATCAGCTCAAAGATGTGGCTAACATTTGGTACAATTAGTGGGAAGAGAGTCGAGGTGAGGATGTTGAGCCTGCTGCTTGGAATGAATTTGAGAGTGCCTTCCTTAATCAGTTTTTTCCTCAGGAGTTGAGAGAGGCAAAGGTTGAAGAGTTTGTAAATTTGAAATAAGAGGGGCTAACTGTGAAAGCGTACAACCTAAAATTCATCTAGTTTTCAAAGTATGCCCCAGAGATGGTTCAGGATATGAGAGCGAGGATAAGGAAATTTGTATCTGGGTTGGGTAGACATGTGAAGAGAGAGTGCAAGGCGGCATTGCTGATCTCATGAATGGATATTTACAGAATGATGGTTTATGCCCAGCAAACTAAGAAGGATAAGAAGAAGGAAAGAGAGGAGCATCTAAGCAAGAATGCCAAGTCAACAGGGCCTGAGTGCAATTAGACCAAGTAGAGTAAGGGAGATAAGTCCTACTTTCAGAAGAGGTCCTCTAGCTATGCACCATCTTCAGCCAGTGCACCAACCATGAGCCATAGGTATGATAATAAGTCCCAAGGTTAGCCAAACTCTAGGGCACAGGGTGCATAATCTAAAGCAAGTGTGACTCTTGGCTCTAAAGGGAAGCCACCTTGTTGGAAATATGGCACGATGCGTCTGGTAAAATATAGATATGGAGGTAATGGTTGCTACAAGTGTGGCCAGCCAAGCCATTTTCAGAGGAAGTGTCTGATGTGGGGCAATGAGGCTTAGTCCTCTACCACAGCACCACCAGCGAAGGGTAACTAGAGAGGTGCTGCACCAGGGGCCGGTGGTAGGACAAACCGTCTGTATGTGATGGGAAACTGACAAGACCAGGAGGTTCCACCAGATGTTATGATGGGTATGCTTTGAGTTTTTACGTTTCCTTGCTATGCTTTACTTGATCCATGTGCAACTTGTTATTTTGTGACTCCATATGCGGATGGTAGATTTGAGATCCTTCCTAAGTGTTTGTTTGAACCTTAATTTGTTTCTACTCCTCTTGGTGAGTACATTCGAGCTGAGAGAATCTATAGAGATTTTGTGGTGTCCATCTATCAAGATCCCATTTTATTGCAGTTGAAAGAGGATGTCCATAAGCAGAAGGTGATGGCTTTGGCCAAAGGAGGAGATGGGGTATTGAGGTATTACGGCAGATTGTGTGTTCCAGATGTTGATGATGTTCGAGGGAGGATCATGGAAGAGGACCATAGTTCCACATATTCCATCCATCCAAGGTCAACCAAGATGTTCCATGACTTGAGAAAAGTCTACTGGTGAAGTGGGATGAAAAAAGACATTGCTGAGTTTGTCTCCAAATGCCCGAATTTTCAATAAGTAAAAGTTGAGCACCAAAGGCCATGTGGAGTAGCTCAAACCTTTGAGATTCTAGAGTGAAAGTGGGAGGTGATCAACATGGACTTCGTCATAGGTTTACCGAGGTCCCACAGGCAACATGATTCAATTTGGGTGATAGTTGATCGGATAATAAAATCTTCACACTTGTTGGCAGTCAAGATGACTCACTGTAGAGAATTATGCCCAGTTATATATAGGGGATATTTTTAGACTGCATGGAGTCCCTTTGCCTATCGTCTTAGATAGAGAAGCCCAATTTACCGCCCAGTTTTGGAGGTATTTTCAGAAGGGTTTTGGGTACGAAAGTGCACCTTAGCACCATTTTTCACCCGCAGACCGATGACCAAGCAGAGCATACTATTCAGATGTTGGAGGATATGTTGAGAGCCTACACCATTGACTTTAAATTTAATTGGGATGACCACTTTCCTTTAATAGAGTTTTCTTATAACAATAGCTTCAATTCGAGCATTCAGATGGCCCCATATGAGGCACTCTATGGGAGGAGGTGTAGATCGTCGATTAGATGGTTTGAGGTAGGTGAAGTAGAGTTGATTGGACTAGACTTGGTTCACCAAGCTATGAAGAAGGTAAAGATCATTCGAGAAAGGTGGAAGACCACACAGAGTCGACAGAAATCCTACACAGATATTAGAAGAATAGACGTAGAGTTTGAGGCCAATGATTGGGTGTATTTGAAGGTGTCGCCCATGAAAGGTGTAATGAGGTTCAGAAAGAAAGAAAAGTAGAGTCTGTGATACATTGGCCCTTAGAAAATCATAAAGAGAGTAGGCAATGTGGCGTATGAGTTAGAACTACCATAAGAGTTAGTGACCATGCACCCCGTCTTTCATGTTTCTATGTTTAAGAAGTGTTTGGGAGACCCACAGTTGGTAGTGCCTGCCGAGAGTATTGGAGTGAAAGACAGTCAGAGTTATGAGGAGATTCATATCCAAATCTTTGATTGTCAGGTTCACAAGTTAAGAACCAAAGAGATTGCATCTGTCAAAGTATTGTGGAGGAGCCAATTCGTAGAAGAAGCTACTTGGGAGGCAGAGGAGGATATGAAGGTCAAATACCCTCATTTATTTTCGCCTGCTGACGATGAGAGAGTTGATGGTAATGAATTCCCTATAAATTCTCAAATTCTTATTTCTTGAGTTCTCCTTTCATTTTTAATATGATAGACGATAGAGTTCTAGAGTCCGAGTGAGAATTGATGTGATTTGTCGACAATTTGATTGTTTTACTTGCTGAATTTCTCGATTAATTGATTGCATGAGTGAATTGAGATCTTGTTGATTGTTAGAGCCCATAGGGAGATTGGTGACTAGGCCTGAATCCTAGATTTCTCTTTATTCGAGGACGAATGATTCCAAGGGGGAGATAATGTAACAACCCCTAATTCCTTCTGCCTAATCTGGAGTGGATGCATAGAGGATACTGAGAAAAACTACTAAAGAGGTTTCACGAGGGTCATTTACGACTTATAGACAGGTCTACGACTCTTAGAATGGCTCTTGTAAAATCCCTAGATGACTTGGTGAAATTCTCTAAGTCTGAGGCCTACATACGAGATGGTATACAACTCGTAAAGTATTTTACAGCTGGTAGAGAAGGTTCGTGACAAACTTCAGTAACTTTAAATTCAGAACCCTTTATTCACGAGAGGTAGTTTACAACTCGTATAACAGTTTACGACTCATAGGAGGGATCTCATGCCAATTTTCAATAACTCAGATTTTCAGACCCCTCATTCGTGAGAGGTTGTCTATGGCTCGTAGAATGCTCTACGACACATAGATGGGATTTCATAGACTCATGCAACAGTTTTCGAGAAGAGTAATTTTTTCTATTCTCACCTATTTTTAATTTAACCCTTGGACGTTTTGGACTTAATTTAAGTCCTGAAATACAACCCTAAGCGTATTCTTCGACCATTCATCACACTTAGGGCTTTCTTCAGAGCACCAGAGGAGGGAAGAGCAAGAGTTCTTGGTTCTAGCACGAAGATCCATTGAAGTTTGATTGTTTCTTCCATCCCCAGGTATGTAAGGCTTACCAAAGTGTGGACTACCTTCTTCCACACGCCCCTTCATCTTCTTGAGTCAAGATTTGAAAAAAAAGTTGAGATTTGAATATTTATATTATTCAAATACTAAAATTCTTGTATTATTATGAATTCTCATGATAAGGTATGAGGTATTTGTTGCATTACATAATTTCTATATATGAAATTGAGGTAAAGTTTTATACTTGATAGCATGAGCCCTAAATCACATGATTTTA